>JADBJO010024677.1:0-12500 GCA_016801955.1 Conus betulinus
GGTGTCTTGTTGGGACGTGTCTGCATGTGCAGTGGATTTATTTGGCATTCGGTGTATACGTGTATGTGCCAAGTCGTGCGGTGGTGGACGTGCACATGCATGCATGGAGTTATATGTGTTTGTGTCGAGCAAGCGACATACAAGCCACGTTTGTATGTGTGTGTGTGTGTTTGTAGTGTGTGTGGTGTGTGTGTGTGTGTGTTTGTGTGAGTGTATTTGTGTGTGTGTGTCGTGTGTGTGTGTGTGTGTGGTGGTGTGTAGTACTGCATGCCTGATGTTTTCAGAAGATGAGTTTAGGATCAGAACAACGCCACATACAATACACACATGTACGTGCATGCACACATGCCCGCACACACACATACACATACCTATATTGCACATCGACATGTGCAAGTTGTTGCACATCAAACTTAATAAGACAACACACACACACACACACACACACCGAAGGGAGAAAGATTGGGAGAGTGCGAGAGAGGTGAGGAGAGAGGAGGAGAGAGAAAAAGAGATAGGTGAGATTGATTTGCCAGTTGACCCTCTCAAGTCTTCCGATGTTATTGAAAACATACACTCGTTAATCTAGGTTTATTCATCAATTAGTCCTGCAATGAAAGAAATATATACAGCAAAACCTCTCCTGAGGACTCTCAAGTACTCCTAATCAAAAGAAACTAAAAGTGGGGGAGTTCTGATCGGTTTTAAAACAAATCTAGTTGATCAAAGAAATAAAATAAAATAAAATAAATAAAATAAAAAACAATCAAAGAAGGAAGTGCCACAAAGAAAAAAAAACGAAAAAAAAAACCACTGTAACTGCACAGTTACGTACTGTTCCCACAGCAAAAAAAAAAATATATATATATTAAGTAACATAAATAAACAATGGAATGGACAGATGATTGTGAAATATGTGACTTTTCCAGCTTTTATTCAACTTCTCTTTGTCAAAAAATTGAAAAGAATACACATATGAATTAAAACTGATCTCTTAAGTTTTACCAACTAACAACATTCGTCTCTGCGGTTATCTGTTCACATTTTGCTTTCACAATTTCAGTGTACAGTGAGCAGTTACACAAAGCTACTTGTTGCCAGTTGCCAGCAGCACCCCGTGTACTGGTAATTTGCCTGCCACAGATCTCTTGTAACAACACCAGGACATGAAGGTGAAAATTATCATGACTGGAAAGAGACCACAGGCAAACTAGCTGTAACAAGATGACAAAAATAACCCTTTGGCCCATGGTCGTGACACACACCAGACACAGAGACAGAGAGAGAGAGACAGACAGACAGACACAGCTAGACAGACAGACAGACAGACAAGAGACAGACAGAGAGACAGAGAGAGTGATAGATGAGAGAGACTGCAAGCACACTGTCCAACAACCAGATAAAATCTTCAAATCAAAAAAGGTGAATGACATCACAGAGAGATAGAGAGGAGAGAGAGAGAGAGAGAGAGAAAGATGGACAGACAGAGAGACAGACAGACTCCACTGTAATAGACACATTGACACTTTTCAACAATACAGACAGACAGACACAAAAAGAATCTGACAACTACACACAGCATTAAAAGACTGGATCAGACAGCTGGAGCTAAAAGAGGTGGTTGTGGGAGGGAGAGGAGGGAGAGAGACGGGGGGGGGGAGGGGGGGGGGGGGAATGGGAAGTGTGTGTGTGTGGTGTGTGGTGTGTGTGTGTGTGTGTGTGTGGTGTGGCACAATCCTGAAAAATAAAAGAATAAAAAGCCTCAAAGATGGCATTCACTCAGAGAAAGGGGAGACAGGGGAACCTCTTACAAACACATCACCATTACTGCATCAGCAAATGCTATTTTTGGCCAGTGAACTTCCTGATTGAGAAAAAAATTCCACTACACAGCACTGGTAGGACCTCCAAAAAGACACAGCCCCCCCCCCCCCCCCCACAACCCCCAATTCATCTGTCTATGTCTTTGTTATCTTTATATCTATTTCGTTGATGTTTGTATACTTGTGTGTGTGTGTGTGGTGTGTGTGTGGTGTGGTGTGTGTGTGTGTGTGGTGTGAATGAGGTGAATGCCCGGCTTGCCAAAGCCAGTCCCGTTTTTTTGGCAGACTCCACAAGAACGTATGGAACAGGAAGGCATCACCCTAGAGACCAAGATCAAGGTGTATCGGGCCACAGTGCCCCACACCACATGGCTCTATGCCTGTGAAACATGAACAGTTTACCAGCGTCACACCAGGAAACCAAACCATTTCCACACCACTTGCCTCAGAAGACTCATGGGCATTAAGTGGCAAGACAAGATTCCGGACACTGAAGTCCTCGCTTGTGCTGGCCTGCCTAGCATCTTCACCATCCTGACGCAGTCACAGCTTCACTGGGCAGGTCATGTAGTTCACATGCCAGACCATCGGCTACCAAAGAAACTATTGTTTGGCGAACTCCAACAGGCAAACGCTCTCATGGAGGCCAGAAGAAGCATTTCAAAGACAGCCTCAAATCTTCCCTGAAGGCCTTCAACATCAGCCACACACAATATGGGAGCAGGCTGCCCAGGACAGAGACGGGTGGCGATCAGTTGTCCGCAAAGGTGGCAGAGACCTGTGAAGGCAACAGAACTGCTGCAGCTGAGCAGCAACAGGATGATCAGGAAGACCAGTGTCAACAGATTTCCAGCTGCTGCCACCATCCCCTGTCTGTACTGTGATAGAATCTTTCTGGCGGCAGAGATCGGCCCGACCAGCCATCTATGCACTCAACCCCGATCCAGGATGACTAGATGGTCTTCATCTCTCGACGGACGGACAACAAAACAAACAAAAACAAAACAATATGTATGTGTACCAGTAGAGTTCAAAATTTAAAATACTGTGTAAACTCTAACCAATCAGCACACACTTACAAACACTATCAGACAGATGCCACAAAAAGGGACAAACACACCACACACCCACAACACACACCCACACACACACACAACTTTATGCTTGCTCACTTTACACTAGCTGAAAAAGACTTCAAGGTACACATGATATGCAATTTTATGATCTAAAAATAATAAACACGTATGTAACGGAACAGCCAAAGTATAACTAACTGCATTTTTCTTAAAGAGATGGATCCAGCTTTTGGTATTTTAAGATGTGCTCCTATTTGCTTGATATAGATCCTAAATGCACAGACAAGTACATAACACATGGTAGTCAATTCCTGCAGAAAGATCCAAAGTCAATTAAGAAATGAAAAAAAAAAAATTAAACAAAGGAAACGCCATCAAACTTTTTATGATGAACTGTAACAGTCAAGGGCACACAGCTGACTTCCTGCATACGCAATTCCAGCGTTAGTTTCAAGAGGCATCAATATACATTTGGCAGTTCCAAACAGAATACTAATACAAACAAAAAAACAACCAACAGAGATTTAACAATATTGCAGCGCTTATAATAAATCTGCTACCATCGATATTATAAGCAAGCCACAAAGAAAGTATCTGCCACCATTGCCATGAAGCCATCCTCTGCCTCCCAAAAATCTGAACCAATCACTAAAATAAAAGCAGTTGACCACCCGCTAACCCGTGCCATGTCTCAATTATTTGTATGAGATTCATATTTTATGATCATAACACATCAGGCAGCTAATTTTCTTGTTTCTTTTTCCTAAAGCAGCAATACACTTTTGTCAATGTAAGAAAAGATTACAAAAAGTTTAACAACAACACAATTGATACTGAGACTGACATCCTGCTGACCCAGAGATGCTTCCATATCTGTGTTCTGTTCTTTGTGTTAATTGTTTGACGTTAAAACAAGATGGTTTGATTTTAAAGTTTGATAAGATTTGCTTCAAATGACTTTGTTTAATTGAAGATCGTATTGTATCTCCGAGATTTGATTCAAAGTTCCCTGAAGTTAGAGTTGGCTGCCTTAATGGCGGAATAAAAAATGTCATACACACAAAACTCCACTCCCTTTGTTGGGCAGATGGGTTTTATACTTGCTGTCTATACAGGGAGTGTCTGCAGGAGTATTTGCCTGCGTATGCAGAAAAAGAAGATGATCAAATGACTTAGTTAATTGAAGATATTGTCATATCTTCCTCTTAGGGTATTTTAAAGACTCTAAAACTATAAAAGGTTGCACCTTTTCGGTGGTGCCATATGTCCCTTCTAAAGGGGGACGTGTTGAGACTGTTATACGAGAAACTATGTCTTATGTTGAATTATGCATACTCTTTGTCCTACTAACCACACATGCTAGTGCCTGGGGTACAACTGTCAACTGTAGTCTCTCTTGAAACTGAATACAGCACTATGTTACCAAAGACCTGGTGTCCGCCTTTATTATCACTCTTGGTATGAAGATGATTTCCACAATAGCATACTTACCCTCTACAAAATGGAATGGAACGGAACTGACCTAAGCTAAAATTCTAGGGCTATAGTTTTCAAGAAGTCTCTCAGAAAGGACACAAATTAGATAACAATGAATATTTAGAAGTGAGAAATATCTATTCAAATTAAGATCCTGAGAGAGAGTAACAGCGCTCAGGATAGAAAAGCACTGCTCAAATCATTGTGTTTTCAAATTTAGTTCACCTATACTTGCCCAGCTTCTTGACTCACAGACTTGACATGTAAAGGGAAAAGTTCCAAGTTTTCTTTGTGATAACAAAAAATGATAAAAACAAAAATGAATTTATTTTTTATCTGGTACAAAATGATTAAAAAAAATATTGCCAAAGTTCTGCCCTAAAAATGTTGGCAAATGATCACAAGACAAAAGGTGTTTTGCCTTGTGATTCGTTTTTGTCAAGGTTTTTTTTTTTTTTTTTTTTTGGCGGAGCTTCAGCAATAATTCTTTTAATTTGTTTAGATTTCAGCCTGCAGTCACCTCACTTTACAACTGGTACAGACTGTACAGAAGGCAGGAGGAATAGTTACACCCAATATCAAAATACGCATTCTTTAAACGTTGCTTGGCTAAGGGAAAGCTTACTCCTACAGTTAAAAGTGAAAAAAAAAACAAGATTATATTCATTATGTCCAACAAAAACAGATCATCTCTGTGCATACAGAACAGATCAGTTTGCAAAAAGCAACACAAACTTGGAAGGAGTTGTTACCATGCATATAAAAAATATTCTGCAAACACGTAGAGTTGAACAACGTTAGAACTAGGCAATTAATTTCATTTTCTATAACAAAGGTGCAAAGTGGAGGTAAATCATTCCTTTGTTGAAAACTGGTGCAGAAAAATAATGCTTTGTCACTTAAACATTTGCGTGTTAAATAATGGCAACTGTGTATCTGACTACACATTGTCAGAGAAACCGTAATTCTGCATTTTATCAGTCATGTGCAATCAGTAAAAGAATATGCAAAAAAAAAAAAAAACACACACAACCTATATATATATATATACACACACCACACATATGTATCTGTGTATCTATCTATATATATCTATATATATGTGGTGTGTTGTGTGTGTGTGTGTGTGTGTGTGTGTGTGTGTGGTGCGCAAAAAAAACAAAAATATGAAAAAGAAGAAAAAAAGAGAGAGATACATAATGTGCCAAGCCGACTGCAAAGGGCATATTAGGGCTGTCACTGCACTGAATCCAACTCTCAGTAAAGAAGAAAAGAAATACAGAATTGATAGCACTATCAGTGAGAAATGACAACTACAGTGCTATTAGAAAGTCTGCAGAGTGGTGTTGATAAAGAAACATGTATATGATGGGATTGATGGATGGGACAAAAGTTTTAGATCATGATGCCTTTTTAAAAATGGGAACTGTTATTATTAACACACCCACAGACAGACATATGCGCACAAAAGATTAAGAAATTAAGATAAAAATTAAACCGAGCTCAATTCTAAATGTATCATAAAACTTTGGTAATATTGTATATGATGTGATGATGGAATCAACAGTTACCAGTTGTATTTTTGTCAATAAAAAAGGATATGCCAACACATCACACGCTTCCAGGATTTAGATTATATTGGTAATATGCATCTACACATTGTGCGATAAAAACTTGAAAATATTTGAAACCTAAGATTTTCAAACTGTGAAGGATCGTCTCTTTCATGTGGAGATTGTGATAATTGTGCACTGACATGAAACAAAAACAGACACGACCAATTAGTATTAGTCATGGTAATGGTAATGGGTAATACTTTATCTATGAATGTAGAATTATCAAAATAAACCCTAATCCAAACAGTTTCTGAAGGGGCTGGCCTCCAAGCATAAAATGGAGAAACGTATCTACTTGATCCAAATGAATTATGAAACTAAGACAATGGTTCGTATATTTCAAAATCATTGAGGATTATATGGTTCACTGTTCTCTACATTTGATTCTATTTTATTGTTTTCGATTTTGCTTGTTTTGTTTTCATTGTTTTTTGTTTTCACATTCTAACCCTGCAACCTTCATGCATCGTAAAATGATATGATCACTGAATAGGACAACAGATATGATCCTTTTGATTTGAGGGTTGGTCGTGACATGCTTGATAACTTTATATTCAATACATGCAGTCAGCTTACAACAAAGAAAGAATCTACACAGCATTCCAAAACCCAAACAATCACATACAGAGACACTGGGACAGAGAAACCGACAGACGTACTCAGAGAGAGACAGAGAGAGACAGGACAGAGAGAGAGAGCTAGCAAAAACAGACAGACAGACCAGTATAGACACACACACATACCCACACACACACATAGGACATGCGTGTGCGCATGTGCACACACTCACTCACACACAACACGCACACACACACCACACACACACACACAACACACACAAGCACACACACACCACCCCCCCCCCCCCCCCCCCCCCCCACACACACACATGAATGCGTGTGCGCATGCGCACACCCACCACTTACCACACAACACACACACTAACACACACCCACCACAAATTGCACACACTGAACCAGCAAAAGGTAGTTACTTAAATCCTAACCATTACCACCAAAACACTGTACAGTAAAATACTCTTATGAAATTTGAAACTTCTCAGCAAAAGGTAGTTATTGTAAATCCTAAGCTATTCACCAATCCCACCTCTACAGTAAAATACTCTTTATGAAATTTGCACATCTCAGCCAGCCCCCAGTGATCAGGCATAGAAGATTAAGATTTTGACTCCTGCAAGCTTGCAGAAAGCAAATAACTGCATTACAAACATTTCCATCACAGTCAACACAAATAAGCTGAATCCACACCATTTTGTTTTTCATTGTAATCTGCATCTCACAGGTGCACCTGCCTTACTCTCATTTCTCCACTTCCACCCCCCACCCCGTCCCCCATTAAAGAATGATAAGTTTTATTTGTGACTCTTAAATTCTGAGGGAAAAATGGGTTGCCTGTCAGCAAATACAATGACAGAATGAATAGTGAAGATCTCACGACATATTTGTTTGTTTGTTTTGCTGTACATCAGGAGAAACATGCTCAAATGGACTGGAACAGAGATGTGAAAATGTGATTAAAAAGGTCACATTTGCAGCAGAAGAATTTTGAATTAGCCAATCACTAACACTGACCAGACTACCAGATCACCTTCCCTTTCTTCCCTACCCTCCTAAATTCCATGAGTAATTACTTTTCTGTCTGTGATCATTTCAAGAGTGTGCATGATTTTCTTTCTGCCCCACAACCAGGGAAAGGATCACTGATTTTTCTCACCAGCTTTGGTTAAAAAAAAAAAAGAAAAGAAAACATAACTACTAAGCAAAAACTGTTCAATTTCATTTAGTATGCGAATCACAAAATTGCAAAATGTTGCCTAGTTTTTACTTAGTAAAACAGATTTCTTTCCTTTTCTTTTTTTTTTTGTTTGTTGTTTTTGTGCTGTCTTCTTTGTCTCTTCTTTTTCACGCTGTCTTCGTTGATACTTGAGTCTTCCTCTCTTTCCATTCCTGTTAACACGGCACACCAAGACTGTCATGGCTAAAGTCCAGGCATTGACAGTCCCAGGAAGCAACCAACATCGGGTCGTTGTTGAGTGCCTAGACTGATTTTCCTGTACTTAAAAGGTTTGGGTTTATTTTTTGTTTTGATGTCCCATCTTCTGTGGCAGCTCAGAGCATCCACGCTGCTCATTCTAACACCGCTGCCCACAGCCACAGCCCGTCGTCCCACCACAACCCCAGCGCTCCACAGGGAGCAGTCAATGTCAACTCATCAAGAGGCAACACCCGGAAGAGACACTGCACTGCTGCGAGCCGATCACTTTCGATGGTGTTCAGTGGCACCTGTCTGATCCAACATAACGCAGCCCCTACTGATGACAATAATTGCTTGGTTGCGGAGCTGGTGTGAGTGAGCTCTCCCTCTGGAGGGTGCCACTTGTGCACTTAAAACTCACTCTTTCTGTTGGAAGAACACCACCTTGCAGCAAAACAAAACGCCAATCATCAGAGTTAGTGATTACATCAACCCAAACTCTGGACCAAACCCCACCACCTGACAGCATCTAGAGAAACTCGCCCAACTCCCACATTCTAGACCAAATCTATCTGCTTCCACTTCCCCTTCCACCAGTTTTACAGTGCTTTACTGCCCAATCTTTGAAACGCCCAAAGACGCAATCCTCTGTGGGAAAAGGCTTGGATACGGACCAGACTTCAAGATGAAGTTGACCAGGAATTACAGGAAGCTGAACTGCTTTTTTGCGCTGATAAATTATGTTGTACACATGTGTGCAATTGTGCATTCACATTAGAAATCAGAGAGAGAAATGAATGAATGTCTTGTGGTTTCATGCTTTTTTTTTTCTTGTTCTTTTCTTTTTCTTAAGATTGAAAAAATGATGAAACACTGTTTTTACACCGAGATCTGAACAATCAACAGGAAAAGACAGCTAAGAGGATTATTCACCTTGTAACGTAACAATTTGAAAAAGCATATTTTGAAAATTCATAGACATGATAGCAAAACACCTGGAAAAAACTAAAATACTTTTATAAAAGTAAAGTTTAAATGGAATCTAAGATTTAACTACTTTAAAAACAATATTATGAAAAAAGACTGAGATGTTTCAAATTAGAAAAGTTTTGATGAAACTAGGTTCTTTCATTACAAACAAGAACCAGACCTCATAGACCAATTCCTTCATTCAAGTTATAGATCAAGCAGTGAACTTGGACAAGATGTTGAAGATCATAAGTGAATATTGCATTATTTGCTATTTTGACAGCAAATCCCTGCAAGAATGTAATCCAGACTACAATGTTTAAGGCCTTAAGTATCCATGGCCAAAACACAAGATCAGAAAAAGAGATAAAAGCTGCACTTGAGGTATGCTGACCCTTCCTTCACAATGTCTGCCAATTTGAGGTCTAAATATAATCCACTCGATATACTCCCTATGAATATTATTTCACAAAGCATTTGTTTGCATGGTTCTTTGTTTTTGACAAAAATAATAAAGATTCAGACGATTCAGAGTACACATACAAAGATGCCATTATCATTGATCATGCCTATGTTCTTCCTTTTCCTTTTCGTTTTTTTTTGTTTTTAACATGTTGCTATTTTGATTTTTTGACAAAATAAAAACCACCAAACCGATGGTATTATAAATGAGGGGAAAAGAAAGAATGTGTGGGGATGCGGGTGATGTGGGGGAGGATAGGGGGTGAGTGGGGCAACAGAAGAAACATGGCAAATAAAACACAACTTTGAAAAAAATGGAGAGAAAAGGGATATGAAGTATGAGAGTAAGACAAACAAATACAGAATTAGAAGTATATTTAGTCTGAAAAGACAGAGAGTTTAAAAAAAAAAAGACAAACACTATACCATAATATTAATCTAAGAGAGAGAAGATGGTTAAGGAAGAGAAGGGGGGGGGGGGGGGGGGGGGGGGGAGGGGGGAGGGAGTGGGGGGGGGGGGGGGGGAAAGAGAAGAGAGAAAGAGAGACAGAGAAAGAGACAGTGGGAGAGAGAAATACAGAGAAAAAGAAAAAAGGATATGAACAATAATCAGAAATCATAACATTAATGATAATAAAGTACAAAACCCAAAACAGAAAGGAAAACGAAACCAATGAAAAAAAAAATCAAAATGTATAGTTGGTGTAGCATAAAAATTCTGGTAAGCCAGTTTTCAGTTAGGAGTAGAGAAATGTTCCAAATACCCACTGCTTGTAATACTCGGCAGACTTTAAAGCGCTCCACATCCCTGGGAATTTATCATAAAAGACACGGTTACAAAGACTGCCATGCTCACAAACACATTCAAATGATTCATGAACAAACCAACCATCATGCAGAGCAAATCAAACACAACATAAATCATCAAGCTGAACAACAAATCATCTCCCTTAAAAAAAAAAAAAGAATTCTTTCCCCTGACTGACCCCCCCCCCCCCCCCCCCCCTCCCATCCACTCCCCCTGCCCCCCCTCCTCCTTAAGCTTTCCTGTGTCTTTATTTAATTTCATTCATTTTAAGTGAGCACTGTGCAGAAATAAACTTATTAAGAAAGCACTAGGTACAAATAAACAAGAATAGCCAAAATACTGAAACGTTACATCAGATGCACAGGTCTACATTCATTGTCTTACTAGCCCATCTGGAGGACTGTTTTGAGGACAGGCTTGCAGAACACATGCAGGTCACGAAAAATGTACAACTATTACATTTATTTTCAATCTGTCCATTCTTTAGTTTTATAGATAAATGTATTATCTGACCTGAGCTTTTATTTATGCTCCAATTATCTTTACTGATGAGAAAATTGTGAAATCATACATGTGTATTAAAAAAAAAAAAGGATTACAGAATCTGGTACTTGTGGTATCAAAGACCATGTGATCCCATTTACAGAGTCCTTGCTTGCATCACTATCAGACGGTAGCTCTTACAATCGCTCCAGCAGTTAATGTGTATTGTATCGACAAGGAGTGATTCATCAGAACTGCAGCAGGTACATGTGCTGACGCAGATCTTTAATTTTCTTCCGTGCTGGCTTCCTGATTAAATTGAATTCAACAGTTATTTTTCACTTCCTTCAGCTTTTCGTAATGTCTTGGCCTTGAGAAATGACTGTGTCAGTTCAAGGAGGAAAGAATAACTAATACAGATTAATAATCGTGACGTAAACGTCTTCATTCTCTCTCTATCTCTTTTATCTCTTCCACAACCTCACCTCCCCACCCCAAAACTCTCTCATCATGCCTTTTCTCCCGACTGCCAATCCCATGTCCTTTCAGTACATGTATCACCATTTGTACGCTTCTTAAATTTTTTTTTTTTTTAATAATTTTCTGTATATGTGTGGAAATATGATTTTAAAAATCCTGTCTGTGCCTTTAAAGCTAGTTACCAGTAACATTAATCAAGTACAGCTTTTCTTTTTTCGTGTTTTGAATGTATGATAAACTATCCCTTTGATCATCACAGATAATAGATAACTATAACCAGATTTGCGAAAAGAAAAAGGCACACGATTAATTATTATACCGTATTAGTAATTATGTGATTATTAATTATTATGTTATTGTTAACTGTTATGTTAATATCAATTATGTTATTATTAATTATCATATTCTGTAATACATGTACTGAAAGGACATGGGATTGGCAGCGGGAGAAAAGGCATGAGGAGAGTTGTGGGTGGGGAGGTGAGGTTGTGGAAGAGATAAAAGAGACTAGAGAGAATGAAGACGTTTACGTCACGATAATTAATCTGTATTAGTTATTCTTTCCTCCTTGAACTGAACACAGTCATTTCTCAAGGCCAAGACATTACGAAAAGCTGAAGAAGTGAAAAATAACTGTTGATTCAATTTAATCAGGAAGCCAGCACGGAAGAAAATTAAAGATCTGCGTCAGCACATGTAACTGCTGCAGTTCTGATGAATCACTCCTTGTCGATACAATACACATTAACTGCTGGAGCGATTGTAAGAGCTACCGTCTGATAGTGATGCAATCAAGGACTCTGTAAATGGGATCACATGGTCTTTGATACCACAAGTACCAGATTCTGTAATCCTTTTTTTTTTTTTAATACATGTATGATTTCACATATTTCTCATCAGTAAAGATAATTGGAGCATAAATAAAAGCTCAGGTCAGATAATACATTTATCTATAAAACTAAAGAATGGACAGATGAATGTAATAGTTGTACATTTTTCGTGACCTGCATGTGTTCTGCAAGCCTGTCCTCAAAACAGTCCTCCAGATGGCTAGTAAGACAATGAATGTAGACCTGTGCATCTGATGTAACGTTCAGTATTTTTGGCTATTCTTGTTTATTTGTACCTAGTGCTTTCTTAATAAGTTTATTTCTGCACAGTGCTCACTTAAAATGAATGAAAATTAAATAAAGACACAGGAAAGCTTAAGGAGGAGGGGGCAGGGGGAGTGGATGGAGGGGGGGGGGGGGGGGGTCAGTCAGGGGAAAGAATTCTTTTTTTTTTTTAAGGGAGATGATTTGTTGTTCAGCTTGAT
>JADBJO010024677.1:17500-20000 GCA_016801955.1 Conus betulinus
TCAACAAAGGAATGATTTACCTCCCACTTTGCACCTTTGTTATAGAAAATGATTAATTGCCTAGTTCTAACGTTGTTCAACTCTACGTGTTTGCAGAATATTTTATATGCATGTAACAACTCCTTCCAAGTTTGTGTTGCTTTTTGCAAACTGATCTGTTCTGTATGCACAGAGATGATCTGTTTTGGACATAATGAATATAATCTTCTTGTTTTTTCACTTTTAACTGTAGGAGTAAGCTTCCTTAGCCAAGCAAACGTTAAAGAATGCGTATTTTGATATTGGGTGTAACTATTCCTCCTGCCTTCTGTACAGTCTGTACCAGTTGTAAAGTGAGGTGACTGCAGGCTGAAAATCTAAAACAAATTAAAAGAATTATTGCTGAAGCTCCGCCAAAAAAAAAAAAAAAAAAAACATTGACAAAACGAATCACAAGGCAAAACACCTTTTGTCTTGTGATTCATTTGCCAACATTTTTAGGGCAGAACTTTGGCAATATTTTTTTAATCAGTTTGTACCAGATAAATTCATTTGATTTTTATCATTTTTGTTATCACAAAGAAACTTGGAACTTTTCCCTTTACATGTCAGTCTGTGAGTCAAGAAGCTGGGCAAGTATAGGTGAACTAAATTTGAAAACACCAATGATTTGAGCAGTGCTTTTCTATCCTGAGGCGCTGTTACTCTCTCTAGGATCTTAATTTGAATAGATATTTCTCACTTCTAAATATTCATTTGTTATCTTAATTTGTGTCCTTTCTGAGAGACTTCTTGAAAACTATAGCCCTAGAATTTTAAGCTTAGGTCAGTTCCGTTCCATTCCATTTTGTAGAGGGGTAAGTATGCTATTGTGGAAATCATCTTCATACCAAGAGTGATAATAAAGGCGGACACCAGGTCTTGGGTAACATAGTGCTGTATTCAGTTTCAAGAGAGACTACAGTTGACAGTTGTACCCCAGGGCACATAGCATGTGTGGTTAGTATGACAAAGAGTATGCATAATTAAACATAAGACATAGTTTCGTATAACAGTCTCAACACGTCCCCCCTTTAGAAGGACAATATGGCACCACCGAAAAGGTGCAACCTTTATAGTTTTAGAGTCTTTAGAAATACCCTAAGAGGAAGATATGACAATATCTTCAATTAAACTAAGTCATTTGAATCATCTTCTTTTTCTGCATACGCAGGCAGATACTCCTGCAGACACTCCCTGTATAGACAGGCAAGTATTAAACACATCTGCCCAACAAAGGGAGTGGAGTTTTTGTGTGTATGACATTTTTTATTCCGCCATTAAGGCAGCCATACTCTAACTTCAGGGAACTTTGAATCAAATCTCGGAGATACAATAATATCTTCAATTAAACAAAAGTCATTTGAAGCAAATCTTATCAAACTTTAAAATCAAACCATCTTGTTTTAACGTCAAACAATTAAACAAAGAACAGAACACAGATATGGAAGCATCTCTGGGTCAGCAGGATGTCAGTCTCAGTATCAATTTGTTGTTGTTAAACTTTTGTAATGTTATTCTTACATTGACAAAAGTGTATTGCTGCTTTAGGAAAAAGAAACAAGAAAATTAGCTGCCTGATGTGTTATGATCATAAAATATGAATCTCATACAAATAATTGAGACATGGCACGGGTTAGCGGGTGGTCAACTGCTTTTATTTTAGTGATTGGTCAGATTTTGGGAGGCAGAGGATGGCTTCATGGCAATGGTGGCAGATACTTTCTTTGTGGCTTGCTTATAATATCGATGGTAGCAGATTTATTATAAGCTGCAATATTGTTAATCTCTGTTTTTGTTTTTTGTTTGTGTTAATATTTCTGTTTGGAACTGCCAAATGTATATTGATGCCTCTTGAAACTAACGCTGGAATTGCATATGTAGGAAGTCAGCTGTGTGCCCTTGACTGTTAACATTTCATCAGTAAAAAGTTTGATGGCGTTTCCTTTTTGTTAATTTTTTTTTTTCATTTTCTTAATTGACTTTGGATCTTTCTGCAGAATTGACTACCAGTGTGTTATGTACTTGTCTGTGCATTTTAGGATGCTATATCAGCAAATAGAGCACATCTTAAAATACCAAAAGCTGGATCATCTCTTTAAAGAAAATTGCAGTTAGTTATACTTTGCTGTTCCGTTACATACTGTTTATTATTTTAGATCAGAAAATTGCATATCATGTGTACCTTTGAAGTCTTTTCAGCTATGTAAAGTGAGCAAGCATAAAGTTGTGTGTGTGTGTGTGTGTGTGTGTGTGTGTGTGTGTGTGTGTGTCCATTTTTTTGTGGCATCTGTCTGATGTGTTTGTCAGTGTGCTGATTGGTTATAGTTTAGACGGTTTACAGTTCTGACAGCAGTCTGATTCTTATGGTTTTGATGGTTTACAGTTCTGACAGACAGGGGATGGTGGCAGCAGCTGGAAATCTGTTGACACTGGTCTTCCTGATCATCCTGCGCTGCTCAGCTGCAGCAGTTCTGTTGCC
>JADBJO010024678.1:5000-24829 GCA_016801955.1 Conus betulinus
GTGTGTGTGTGTGTGTGTGTGTGTGTGTGTGTGTGTGTGTGTGTGTGTGTGTGTGTGTGTGTGTGTGTGTGTGTGTGTGTGTGTGTGTGTGTGTGTGTGTGTGTGTGTGTGTGTGTGTGTGTGTGTGTGAAATTGAGTGGGCTGGTGGGTGAGTGCTTGGGATATGTATTTATGTGATTAAATGATTATAACATTATAACTGATTGAAGTTTTGTTGAGATATTTTTTGTATTTTTTATATTGATGTCATATGTCAGCAATATTTCCTTTCTGAGCCTATTGTTACCCACCTTGTCATTAGACCGTAATGGTAATGACAATAAAACATCGTGAATCGTGATCTCTCTCTCTCTCTCTCTCTCTCTCTCTCTCTCTCTCTCTCTCTCTCTCTCTCTCACTCTCTGTCTCTCTCTCCCTCTCTTGCTCTCTCTCTCTCACCATAAGCGCATACAATATAGTAATGGCACAGACAATGTAAGGTAGGTACCCAAGGACTAACCAGTGCCTTGGACTAATGCACAGGTCAGAATCTGCTAAATCGTACCCATGGACCCTCTACTTATATTCTCTCATATCAGTCTTTCATTTATCCATCAGTTTTCAATTTATGCGCAGTGTGGTCTCAAAACTTAGCACATCATGAGTAAC
Source organism: Conus betulinus (assembly GCA_016801955.1). NCBI lineage: Eukaryota > Metazoa > Mollusca > Gastropoda > Neogastropoda > Conidae > Conus > Conus betulinus. The sequence goes on from JADBJO010024678.1 coordinate 5,649, forward strand.
GTATTTGGACTAGTCCACACGCGCAGTGACACCTTATTGATGAAACTGAAACTGAAACGGAATCCTCTTCTCATCAACTGCATAAAAAAACCGCTATTAGATAGTCAACATCGCCTACACAGTAAAAACAGTAAGTGCACAGTAAGTGTCTTTTGTCCCTCTTTGCACCAACAGGAATGGAATCGTTTCTACTATGCTCCCAGTTTTAAAGATGTCATGGACGATACCAAAAGTCGACCATCATCCCCTGGCAGGTTGTGTACTGGCAGCAAGTGTTGTAGATCAAGGCTGTTGTGCATTTACCCAATCAATAGGGAGGCTCAATGGGCTACCCTTGTTCAGGGGATACAGATTAGGACATCATACTGCAAGCTTCCAACACCAACTCGTTCGTATTTTGTGGTGGAAGAGAAACCCACAACCAACTCAGTGTTAGGTGTTCTACGTCCAGCATGGCGTGAACACCATAGACAGGAAAGTCGCACCTGTGAGCAACGAAAAAGTACGAAAGCATCTAATCCATTGTGAGGACGAGGAGAACGTATTCGGCCTCCTGAGCTGCATGAGTGAACTGCGTAACAAGGAAGATAGGCTGATGACCAGCTCAGTCAAAACATCAGTCATTTGTCTAAGAGAATTGAGAGATCGGCGTGGGTCTCCATGAGGCCAGTCAAGTTTTTTTTTAATCCTTTGTCCTGATGGCTGATTGGAGTACCTCTTCACTGAGAAGGCTGGACACAAGGACATTCTTAGGGCATTTTTTCTTCAACAGCATATTCTCTACTGATCTGAAGCCTCCTGGCAGACTGGTCTCTCCAGTCTGCTGTTGGCCACGAGTGTGCAGACTAGGATTCAACATCCTCGACGAAAAGCATAATGCCACAAATTCGTGTCACTGTAATCCTGATTTGCTACTTGAATGCAGGTAAGCCTGGCTGGAAAGGTGTGTACACTCTGTGTGGATCAGCTGCTTTATGTCGATCAAAGGCATGTGGGGAGGACTTGACAGCTGTTCACCATCGGAGTAAAACGTGTCTTGTCGGCACTCTGCACAAAATGGCTTGAGCATATTTTTTTGGATTTAGCGCAGCTGAGAAAAGAAATGTGCCACGGTTCAACTACCGTATATGTAAGTCTGAGTGGAAGATAACCACTGCAGCAGATTGACTTTCAAAAGAAGGATTTTTATCACCAAAAAAGAATTATCATTTCTGCCAAGTCAAAAACTGGGAGGACGACTGTTGTTTCACCAGTGTTGTAGTGTGCTGAAACTATATTTACAAACTCCTGCCAGTGGCAACGTCTTTCCCTTGGTAACAGTATTCAGGTTAGTCACCTTATCATCACTATGGGCACCAAAAGGACAACACCAGGCGATCGAATCAGAACAAAAAGATCTAACAATGTTTCAAGACAAGTCAGTGAAGGTCCTACAATGGAAAAGTGCAGTCACCCTCACACTCAAGAAGAATATCTCAGGGAAGAAGTTTTTAGTACAGAACGTTCGTCAAGTAGTAAACCAAAAAACTGTGGACCAACAACAGCACAAACAACAGACTTTCCCAGCAGTGTGGCAGATAGCAAGGAAAGAGCAGGTGAAGGTGCTCTAAATGAAATTCTTGAAAATAGTGACAACGTAGTTCCTGCCACTCTAAATCATCTGGAAAGTTGTACGCATGATGGGAGGAGAGTGACAGATAAAATTAATACACAAATAGAAAAGTATTGTCGGAAATGTTTGAAATAAAAAAAAAGAAAATTTATACCTGAGGAAAAGGACAGAAGTACTGGAGAAGAAATACTGTGAATTAACAGAAAAAGTCAACCGGCTGGAGAAAAAAATCAAGTAAGAAAAAGAACATCAAAATACTTTAGAACAATACATACGAAAGGACAACTTTAAAATAATCAATTTGCCCGGGGATTCAGAAATGGAGACGTCAGAAGAGACCGAAATCAAAGTACTACTACACCTTATACAGAGAATTCTTGGGAGTCTCTTCTCTCCACCCTGCCCAAAGTAGTGTTTCACACCGAGTGGGAAAGTTTGTGCACAGACAGAACCTACTGGTCATAATCGGGCTAATGAACAGGAAAATCAAATCAGAAATATTTAGGCAGAGGAAAAAACTGAGAAAATGAAAAAGTTACAGATCTACATAAATGAAGATCTCACCAAACTAAACTCGCAGAGACTGTTGTAGGTGAAGAGGCACCAGCAGTAGTTTAGGCCTGATCTTTCAATGGAAAATTGTATTGCAAGTTGACTGATCAGCGTACTCTAACCATAGAAGATGGGGATATGGGGTAAAATCGACAGAGCTCTGCTCGATTCAACAGCCCTCACCCAGAGGTCCTAGGTTCACAGGCAGATGGCGATCCGGGGACACGCGCAGCATGGGGGAGGGGGAGCGGTCATGAGAGAGGGACGTTGGAGAGGACAGGCTGGGGAACAAGCATGTCCATCGTCTACCCCAGGAGGTTTTAGCCACCCATCTGCACAACCCAAGGACATCGTGTGTGAGAAAAGACAATCGATGACTGCTTGGATACACAGTGAAGAAAGACAGGCAACAGTGGCAGAGACACAGAGACTGCTGGCTCTAGTGACTGTCAGACTGGTGATAATATTGTGCAGACTGTCGCACAAAGGACAACCAGCTGTGGAGGTAGTCTATGGAAATCTCAAGACTACCAACTCTGGAGATTGTCAGAGCAGTGACAGTTTTGTGCAGACTGTGTCGACCAAAGGACAGCTGGAGGAGGATGGATTCTGTGGAAGACCTAATGACACTGATAATGATGTGGACTCATATGAAGTGGAAAATCTATCTTTATAAAACGTGCATTCCCAAGAAAAAGTAAGTCACTAACCCCCACCCCACCCACCCCCCACCCCTTTGCCAATAACCGGAATAGAATTTTCGAATCCCACCAAGTGAAAAGATTTCCTGACCCTGTACAAAGAGTGACAATAATTGACTCTCTCTCTCTGTCTCTCTCTCTCTCTCTCTCTCTCTCTCTCTCTCTCTCTCTCTCTCCTATCCATCCCCCAAACACATCCTTTCCCAAGCACACACGCACATGCGCGCGAAGGCGCACGCACACACGCACATACACACACACGTGCATTCACGCACACACACGCGCACACGCGCTCGCACGCATGACGCACACGTGCACGCGTGCACGGACACACACACACACACACACACACACACACACACACACACGCAGACAAAATGATTTATGGATTCTGATGTGCATAATATATCATGTGTGACTATGATACATTGATTTCTTACTTATATTTTTTTCTCTCTATATTCACACTCATACGCACGAATACATACATGACCATGCGCGTATACACACACATGTACTACTCTGTAGTGACGCACGGTTTCTGCACACATCGGCGAGCTCAGTGGAAGAGCACCTCCCGTGAGAAGTGTTCACTAACAGGTAAACAAGCAGACGAACTCTGGCAGTATGACACTAGGTCTTGAAGAGGTCAGACCTGCTAACTTGTAAGTTTAGGGAATACGACACCTCGGCTTGAAGAGAGAGGGACCTGCTAGCTTGTAGTTAGCTAAGGAGCTATGTCGTGCTACAGAAAACACTAGTGACAGACCAGTGCTAGGGCCTCAAGTTAATAGAAGACAGTTTAGCCCCAGCATGGCGACAGAACAGCAATAGACGGTAACAACGGCAAGGACGGCTTTGACAGTACCACTGCTGGGCCTGGAGACTGACAGAAAGACAGTGACTGTGGGACAGACTCAACTTGGTAGTTCATGCCAGTGAAGGGCTTTGGAAAGAATCCTGACGAAACCCCCAAACCAGAGTCTGGACTGACGTAAGGTAGAGTGTGTGTGTGTAAATGTGCAAGTGCTTGGTATATAAACGAACTTCTTCTGAAGTGTAGGGAAAACACTTTAACCCTCTGTCTCTCTCTGTTTTTCTCTGTTTCTCTATATTTGTCTCTTTCTCTCTCTCTCTCTCTCTCTCTCTCTCTCTCTCTCACTCTCTCTCTCTCTCTCTCCATGCGACCTTAGATATGTTGTTAATGTGGCTGATGGTATTGCATATTGAAAATTGTGTTTCTTTTATCTTTATTGTAGAAACCCAGTTAAGAAATATTATGACGATGTACAAAAAATGAGGTATAGTAAATCATTTAAGTTTTTTTCGTTTGGGGAGCCTTATTGAAAACTTGGCCTTGATAAAACGCAGGCTTGGAGACATGTATTAATACTCACGCTCACAGCGTTTGTCAGTACATCAGCAGAAGTTTAATAATTGGACAAGCATATTTTACTTTTTGATATAGATGTGATATCATGTGTCAGTCATTACGCTCATTTATGTTTGTCACACTTAGAAACTGTTGTGAGCGCTTTTATTCGATTGTGCCCTTGTTTTTTTTTAGTTTAACAAATGCACGCTCACAATATCGCGTGAGCATGCTCACACACACCCTTACTCAGTCTGTCTGCCTGTCTGCCTGTCTGTCTGTCTGTCTGTCTGTCTGTCCTCTCTCTCTCTCTCTCTCTCTCTCTCTCTCTCTCTCTCTCTCTCTCTCTCTCTCTCTCTCTTTCTCCTCTCTCTCTCCTCTCTCTCCCGCTCTCTCTGTCTCTTTCTGTCTCTCTGTCTATCCCCCCCCCTCTCTCTCTCTCTCTCTCTCTCTCTCTCTCTCTCTCTCTCTGTCTCCCGCCCTCTGTGCGTGTTGTGTGTGCGTGCGCGCGCGCGCGCGCGCGCGTGTGTGTGTGTGTGTGTGTGTGTGTGTGCTCGCGCGTGCACACCAACATTGATAAACCATTAGAGTGCTTGATTTCTTTGTCGAGTCAAAAGCGTCTTTTTCATGTTCCCATTTCTTTCTTTCTTCAGACCAACTCTACAAACATTGCTAGAACAAATTTATCCTGTGCCATTGAGTGCCATCATGATAATTTACATTTAATGAAGCATTTGTGGTGTGTGACAAATGTGTAATGAAGTTTATAATCATACTGTAAACATGATCATGGCATGGTCATGTTAGATACACGTAAATATTCATGCTTACAAACAAAAACTGAATCGATCCCACAGGCAAATCATTGGGATATAAGGTATTGTGTGTGTGTGTGTGTGTGTGTGTGTGTGTGTGTGTGTGTGTGTGTGTGTGTGTGTGTGTGTGATTTATGTGCGCGCATATTAAGACTGTTGCTGTTCCCTTTTTTTCATGTGTGTTTTCTTTCCTGTACACATACTGGAAAAAAACAGGTGCATGTGCCTTTAAGTGTTATGACGATGATGTGCAAAAAAATATGTGTGCATGTGTGATATATAGTAAGTGCTTATTAAGCTTCTTAATCACATTTATAAAATAAAATAAAATGGTCCTGCGAAATAGCGATCTGTGGACAGGTATGTCTGTCTGCCTGCCTGTCTGTTGCATACTTTTGTGAGTACACCCATAAAGGATAACCAATGGTACACGAGGTGTTTTTTGAATTTTTTTTATGTGTACGTAATACGAAGCTTTACTATTTTTGATACGGTTGCAAATTGTATCCTCCATCGACCGTGCCCCCCACCCTCCGTTTTCAAAATCTTTTATTTTTTTTTAATGAGTTTTTAATGCGTGCACACTTTTTAATGAGTTTTTAACGAGCGCACAGTTGCGCGCGCACGTGCATTTTTCGCCTGTGTTTTGTTTGAGATTGGGAGGTTTGGGAGTGGGTGTGGGTGGATGAATGGGAGACAGAAGGAAATCTAAAGAAATATTCAGTCAGCCTGTCTTCAAAGTACACCATCTTCTTTCACTGTGCTGGATATAAAAAAATGGCCCATACATTTTTTTAAAAAAAAATTATTGTTCCCCCCCCCATCTTTTGTGTTTTTCCCCTCACTTCTCCTGTCAGCCACCCCCCCACCCCCCCCCCCCCCCCATACCCCCCCCCCCCCCCCCCCCCCCCCACTCTGTCTTCATTTTCAACACTTGTCCCGTCTCCTCCCGTTACCCCCCCCCCCCCCCCCCCCCCCCCCCCCACCACCTCATGTCCCTTCTACTGGAAGATTGGAAAAGAATTATTCTGAAACATTGGTTTATTTTCATCAGTTCCATTATCATTCGAAAAACGAGCATCATTGATTTGTATACACAAATGTGTGAGATTCTGACATCTGAGGGACAGACACACTTGAGTTATAACTTTCTTTTCTGGGTCAAAGTCTTATTAGAGAAAATGATCCAGACAGTAGATTGGCGATGTTTGTCACTTAGATATTTGATGAACATTTTCTCATACCAGTTCCATTTCTTATGTTTACATACACACATACACTGCGCATACGTTACACACAGACACACAGACATGGACAGATGGACGGGCTGCGTGCGCGTGCGAGTGCGCACATTCACACATTTACGCCCCCCCCCCCACCCCCACCCCACCCCCCGCCCCAACCCCCACCCCCGCGAGCGCAAATACTCTCTTTCTCTCTCTCTCTCTCTCTCTCTCTCTCTCTTATATCGCTGCTTGGGCGTGTGCCTTTTTCTTCGGAATGCCTCCATGGTGGCTAGGTTGGGTTGGGAGGGGGAGTGGGTGCTTTATGTAGATAGGGGTGAGGATCTATGGTGGCTTGTTTTTTGTTTGTTTGTTTGGTTTTGAGGATGTGGAGGTGACTGCTTGAAAGACTCTCTAACGATGCATTCTGCTTCATGTTGCGCATGTGAACACCGTATTTGATGGCTAGTATTATTTTCAGTGAATGTGCAGTCCGGGTGGCTATTTATGAACAGCGCTCAAGTAGATAATTTGCATGCTGAGCACGTCTCTTTTTGTTTGTTTTTGCGAACAGTGTTTATTTTGTAACATTTCTGTTTAATATACTGAAGTATTTTTCTTTTTTTTTATCTTATGGAATGTGTTTCTGACACTGCCAGTCTTTGCTTTATATATGCGCGGATTAGCACTATAGATCAACCCGTATGATTAGGCATCATGTCTCAAAGCCTTTCAATTTGTACTGTTAAGTTAAGGGAGAGGAAAAGAAAAGAAGTGATGTTTTTCACTATTTAAGACACAAAGGACACAATATCTTTTTGCTCCAGGACACACATTCAAACCCTGATATGAATGAATATCATAGATCAGAATGGGGATACCAGTGCTATTTTGCTTCGTATGATACCAATTCAAGAGGTGTTGCGGTCCTGTGTAACAATGATTTCGAATTCAAATTCAAAATAAATAAAGTGTACAAACATCTCAATGGAAATTGCACGTTCTTCTCTATGATCTTTATGGGCAAGGACTTTTTGATTATAAATGTTTACAGCCCCAATAGAGACAGCCCAGAATTCTATCAAAAAAATGAAGAACACATTCAGGAATGATTGGAAATTAGTATTGAACCCAAATATTGACTCGACTATGATAATCAAAAACATACTAACACATCCAAAGGCAAGATATAAGACAGTTTACTTGGAGAAGATCCCAACACAGGCAACAGAGCCGGTTAGACTTCTTTTTGATGAGCAAACACATGATGTCGGACATAGTATACTGCGAAATATCCCAGTATACAGAGCAGATCACTCAAAGGTAGTACTGAAGTTTAAGAACCCTATTGAAGATAAAGATAGCAATTTTTGGAAATGTAGTTGTTCATTACTAGAAGACTCTAAATATATCATTGAAATTAATAATGTCATTAAAGACAATACAAGAGAATGCAGTGGCATATGACGACAATCCAGAGTTTGACCAAGCACAACTGAGGCAGATAGAATTTACAATGTCACAGCAACTTTTCCTTGACGTTCTATTGATGAAAATTCGATCACAAACTATAACATATTCCATTCGAAAAAAAAAGAAATAAACACAACAAGAAGAAAAAAAAAATCATACAAGAAATCATACATCAGAGAGAAAAAAACAAATGACAAAATCGTCTGAAAATATTAAAAAGAAAACTTAAATCGAAGCATGAAAAATTACAAGCTATTAGATTTTTATTAATGTATTTTAATGAAAGGCGTTCTGATAAGATCTAGAGCTAGGTGGATTTCTCAAGGTGAAAAGATCACAGATTACTTTTGTGGTCTAGAGAAGCGAAATTGTGTCAGTAAACAAATGATTAAATTGATAGATAGGCATGGAAATGCTTTAACAAATACTAAAGACATTATGGGTGAAGTGAAAAAACTTCTACCGTCAGTTATATAAAAGAGGCCGAGTAGAAGAATGTAACATCGACGAGCTTGTAGAAGAGCTTCCCAAATTTGATCATGACGTTTCAGTTACTCTGGAAGGGAAAATTGCAGTAGAAGAAGCAACCACAGCTCTAAAAAAATATGAAAAATAATAAAAGTTCAGGAAGCTACGGATTCAGATGCGAGTTTTTCAAATTCTTCTGGAAACAGATAAGGTTGTTTGTAGTTGTGTCACTCAATGAAGGATTGATAGAAAAGAAATATCTGTGACTCTAAAAGAAGGAATTACAGTATGTATTCCCAAAGCTGATAAATCTAAGGAATATATCATAAACCGGCGACCTATCACATTGCTGAATGTCGTATATAAAATTGGGGTCAGCATGCATGGCAGCCAGAATAAAATCAGTTTTTCCAAGTCTAATCAGTGAAGATCAGACAGGGTTCATCCCTGGAAGATTTATCAGGGACAACATTAGACTATATGATTTAATATACCATCCAAATAAAGAACATCTTCCAGGGTTAATGTTATGTGTTGACTTCGAAAAAGCCTTCGATACCATTGACTGGAATGTTATGTTGAAAGTACTTAAAGCCTTTGGCTTTGGAGATGATATGTGTAATTGGATAGCAAACATTATATAGAAATACTAAAGCCACTGTAATCTTAAATGGACAAACATCACATTGGTTTAGAATCAGTAGGGGTTGTAGGCAGGGTGATCCTATTTTACCATATTTATTTGCTTTATGTGTTGAAATTTTGGCAAACATGATCTGACAGAGCAAAAATGTCAAGGGAATAGTTGTAGATCATATTGAACATAAAATTGCACAATTTGCTGATGACACACATTTTTTTTTTCAAAACAGAGATCGTTTATCTTTTGAAGAAACTATAAAGATCTTGGATAAATTTGGTAAGTTATCAGTCTGAATATGAATTGTGAAAAGACATCTGCTATTTGGCTAGGACGTGAAAGAAAGTCAGCAATATAAATGCCACATCTTAAGATGGAATGGAATTCTCTGAAATTTAAGACTTTGCTGGGAGAAACTTTAAGGCTGAAGCTACTGGTCCATTCGTCTATTGGTCTTGGAGAAGTATCCCTGCTGAATGAGTAGGGAGTGTCGGATGTAATATCCTGTGGCACATGCTCCTGTGTGCTGAGAGTTAAGAAAAACTCTTAACATATTTATCTCTGGTATTGGTTGTGTGTACGTGTTGTGTGATAGGTCCTTTAAGCTAGGAATGTCCCTCCTCTGTTCTTCTTTGGCTTGAGTGGGGTGGTAGCATTTTAGGTTGGGTATGGAGGTGAGGTGGAAATAGAGTGGGGGGAGTCCCAAGGGTTGGGGTTTGTTTGGATGTATAATCTTTATGGAAATGGCTGGCACATACTTTTCTTTTGTGTGTGTGTGTGTGTGTGTATGTGTGATTTGATTGTGTCCATTGCTCCTTTTCATGATTTGTCATTTATTCTGTTCAAAGTGAAGTTGTATTTTCCTTTATCTTCTCAGCTGTAAAATATTGTGTGTAGAGAAACTTGAATGGAAAACAAAAGTGTATTTGGAAAAAAAAAAAAAGGCATGTGGGGGAAAAAGTGGTGTTCTGCCTTCTGAAATACACTAGAGAGAAAATTTAAGTCCAGCCCTTTCTGATGACACAGTGTCATTTCGTTTGATCGCATGAGGAGGCTTAAACTTGCAACTGAACTGAAGAAGCATTTCAGACGTTCAGGCCTTCAACAGCTGTTCAGACTAAAAGATTGATTGCTTATTTTGTTCCTTGTTTGGTCTGTGAAGAGCAAATTATCGGTCACGATTATCGCCAAGTTGTTGCTTCCTAACCAATAACATAACACATCAAGAAAGGCACCAAGCTTGCCAATGAACATTTGAACTAAGATCACTAGCTGGAGCGCCACTCAGTCTGCCAATGCTGTATCCCGTGAACTGCGGCTGACTGGAGAAAACACTTCACCTTACCATATCTTGTGGATTAGATTGAGGAGAGACTTCTGCTTGGTCATCAGCACATCAAAAGCTATGTATTACAGGTTTGAAGAGATTATTGTAACAGTGTTAGTTTCAGTTTCATTAAGGAGGCGTCACTGCGTGTGGACTAGTCCATATATGCTACACCACATCCGCTAAGTTTTGAGACCACGCTACACATGATTTGAAGCTGGTGGATAAATGAATTAACAAAAATGATGAGACAATTGAAGAAGAGGGTCTCATGGCTACGACTCAGCGGATGTCTGCCCTACGCATTAGCCCAACGCGCTGGTCAGACCTTGAATACCTACCTACCATTTTTTTTGTGTAGTGGATGTACACGTGTGTGTATGATGTGTGGGCATGGGCCCATGTGTGTGCATGTGTGTGTGTGTGTGTGTGTGTGTGTGTGTGTGTCGCGCGCGCGCGCGCGCGCGCGCAGGCATGTGTGCACGTGTGTGCATGTGTGTGTGTGTGTGTGTGTGTGTGTGTGTGTGTGTGTGTGTGCATGCAGAAGTGCGTGTGCATCTGTGTGTGTGTGTGTGTGTGTGTGTGTGTGTGTGTGTGTGTGTGTGTGTGTGTGTGTGTAATTTGTGGGTTTGTGTGAGCACACGTATCTGCATAATACCTCATGTAGGTATCCTTCAGTCTTGGAAGTCTATGGAGTTGCACTCTAGGTGCCTATTCTGGTACAGGGACGGTGTGGTGGCTGGCCAGTCCGACGCGGGAATGACAGTTCCTGTGGCAGAGGGCACAGATGAAGTCTGACGCCGGTCTGTCTGCCTGGGCTGCAGCCTTTTTTTCATTCTCTTTTCCACGTGCTGCTGGGCGAGTGTCTCTTCGAACTTGGAGAGGCCTTTCTGCACAGTCTGTCTCTCCAGGCTGACCGTTCGAGGCCTGGTGCTTCCCAGTTGTTCTGGTCGATGTTCAAGGCCTTTAGGTCCCCCTTGCACACGTCTTTGAATCGCAGCTGTGGTCTGCCTGTGAGACGTTTTCCCTGCACAAGTTCTCCATAGAGGAGGTTTTTAGGCCTGCCAAGCCTTCAGTTTACCAGTAGCTTGAAGAAAACACAGGTCATGGGACAGGATGTTTACTCTCCCCCAGTCATCAACATCAATGACTATGAACTGGATGTCGTCCATGATTTTGTTTATCTGGGCTCAGCTATCTCAGACAACATCTCACTTGACGCAGTGCTCAACAGGCGCATCAGCAGGGCAACCACCACCATGATCAGACTGACATAGAAAGCATGGAACAACAGCAAGCTGACCGAGCACACAAAGATCCAGATCTACAGAGTCTGCGTCATGAGCACCCTCCTGTATGGCAGCGAGTCTTGGACTTTGCATGCCCAACAAGAGTGAAAGCTCAAAGCTTTTCATATGCGTAGCCTCCAACGCATTCTGAACATCACCTGGCAGGACAAGGTCCCAAACAACACTGTCCTGGAAAGAGCTGAATGCACCAGCATGTACACGCTGCTGAAGCAGAGACGTGTGCGCTGGCTCGGCCATGTCGTGCGCACGGATGACGGATGATAGCATAATAACTATATGTGCACATATCTGTGTGTATGTGTGTGTGGCTTTGTATGTTGGCGTGTGTGCATGTGCGTGTGTGTGTGCATTTGTGCGCTTATGTGTATGAGTGTGTGTGCGCGCGTGTGTCAGTGTGGACGTGCACATGCACACATTTGTATGTGTGTGGGTAAGAGCAAGCGAACGTACGCACTCATGTTCATGTGTGCGTGTGTGTGTGAGTGTGCGCACACGTGTGTATGTGTGTGTGCATGTGCGTGTGTGTGTGCATTTGTGCGTTTATGTGTATGAGTGTGTGTGCGCGCGTGTGTGTCAGTGTGGACGTGCACATGCACACATGTGTATATGTGTGTGGGTAAGAGCAAGCGAACATACGCACTCATGTTCATATGTGTGTGTGTGAGAGTGCGCGCACGCGTGTATGTATGTGTGTGTGTGTGTGTGTGTGTGTGTGTGTGTGTGTGTGTGTTGTAACTTCGTGTGTGACTGTTCAGAAAATGACTTAGGAACAAGAACAAGACCATCGATTACAGCATATAAGTGCACACGCACTCTCTCGCGCATACACACACATGCACACACACAATTAGAACAACTCCTCCCTCTCAAACACATCCACCACGCACACACACACACACACACACACACACACACGCGCGCGCGCGCGCGCGCGCGCGCTTGCATACACACACACACACACAACACACACACACACACACACACACACACACACACACACACACACACTCTCTCTCTCTCTCTCTCTCTCTCCTCTCACACACACACACACACACACACACACACACACACACACACACACACACACACACACACAAACGCTTCCACACACATGTCTGTGGACTCTTCTAATTAACATGCTGGCATTACCCCACTGACACACACACACACACACACACACACACACACACACACACACACACACACACACACACACACACACTCGTTCACTCACTCACTCTCTCCCATACACACTCACACACACCACGCTTGCACACTCATGATGTCCATGGACATCTAATTAACATGACCCCACTGATAAAAACACACACCAGAGCACACACGTCTACAGTATACGCTGGGGACCCTGAGAGATTCAAAGTCTTATCTCAGTTGACACATGTGTTTCATCTTTTGTGTCTGTTATTGGAAAGGCCCAGTATGAGTTTGCCCCAATCTCTAGGAGTCTTCGCAATGTTGGCCTTGAAATTATTCCAATGTTTTGTTGGTTGGTTGGTGATGTTTCTTGCTCTTCCCTTAAGTCTGGATGTGTGGCCACTTCCTCTCTTGATGTTCAGATCTGAAAGATGGTCTATGGTATAGTGGCTTTGCTCTGTTTGCTTAAGTGATTCTTCAGATTTCTGATCACATCAGATCGGCCAAGCAGTAATCCAGTTCTTATTGTTGCCTTGCCAGCCAGTGGGTCTGCTCTCTCGTTTCCTTTAACTTAGCATGTCCAGGGCAGTTCATCCATATGAATCTCTCAATGGAAGGCTGCGCATTAGTTCATTCCAAGCATTCCCTTTCCCATTCCACTTTTCACTTTCTGAAGTAGGTTCATGGAGTCAGTCAGTATCATGGCTGGTTGAGTTTGAAACTGGCTTATGGATGTAAGCCAGTGGAGTGCTTGTGTCACTGCTTCTACCTCCATTGTTAGACTTGAAGTTGTTAAACTGTGCGCACCATTGTCCTCCTGAATAGTTCGGCCATTTTGCTTCACTGTGTATCCCCAGCCTGACTTACCTTTGGTGACAGAACCGTCAGTGTATATTACAATAGCATCTTTTGTGCAAAGGTCTTCTACCAGCCTCTGAATTTCTGCGTTGGTTTTGCCTTTGGCCATTCTCGACCATGTCTTCCAAGTTCTGGAGCGATGGCAATTTGGAAGAGGTGCTTCAAGTGGTCTGGATTTCTCCCATTCCTTGGTTTCTTTGACTTCTGCTAACTGGCACACAAGCTGTATACTGTCTTCTGCCTGTCCCATCCATGATTTTCCACGTCCTAGCCGAGTGCCTTTTGTTTCCTTGATCGCCGCATGCAGAAGGGGGTTTTGGGGATTTTCAAGGGCTCTGAAATATGCCTTCACCTGTTCCAGCTTGTGTCTTGTCTGCATTGAAGGAAGGTCGAGCAGGTATCGCATAGTTTGAACTGGTGTGTCCTTTGTGGTTCCCAGGATCAATCTCATTGCTTCATTTTGAATTTCTTTCTAATTTGAGAAGGTTGCTGTTGGACAGTGTTGTAAGCCCTAATCCATAATCTATCACACTGAGTACAAGTGCGTGATACAGTCGGTAGAGATGGCGCTGTTCAATGCCTTTAGCTGCCATTGCTTTCATGGCAGATAAGCCTTTTTTGCATTTAAGAACAATATTCTCAACATGCTTTCTAAAGGTTAGCATTCTGTCAAAGCCTACACCCAAATAGCGTAGGTTGTTAGTTGATTCAACTGGTATTCCATTGAAGGAAACTGGTGAGGGTACTTGTCCTGATGTCTTGTTGTTGAGAGTGCAGAGACTAATGTCTGGGCTTTTGTAGGGTTGATGGACGATCCAGTTTCTTGACACCACTGAGCAATGTGTTCAATTGTTGTTGCTGAACTGCTTTCATTCTTTCTTCAGCATTCTTTGATGTTTTGTAGATCAGGCCGTCATCTGTAAATGTCATCACTCGAGCAATTCCGTTTCTGTTGAAGTCTGCTAGGCCTTTGTGTAGACATTGTACAAAACAGGGGAAAGAGGAGAACCTTGAGGTAATCCCACAGAAAGTTTATGAGGTTCAGAAGTCCAATCTCCAAATCGAAGGATGATGGTTCGCTCTCGAAGTGCTGCTGCTATCCATCGTGTAGTGTCTTACTGACTCCATAGTCAAGGAGTAGTTCCACGAGAAGCGGGAACTGGACTTTGTTGTATGCATCTTCCAGATCTATTGCAACAGCTAGTGTTTTTCCTCATTTCTTTGGAATCCTTCGTACACTTCATAGGCAAAAGCGGCCGCATTTTTCCATGTACTTTTACCTGTTCTGTAGCCCCCTGATTTGATGGGAGGATTTGTCGACTTTCAAGATCTCTTGCGAGTTTTCTTGCTATGATTCGTTTCATGAGCTTTCCTGCTATATTTTGCATAGTGAGTATGCGGTAGCCATTTAGCTGATGATGATCTTTTTTCCTGGCTTTTGGTAAAGCTTTCAGGTAGCTGTGTGTCCAGTCTTCTGGGACATAGCCTTTATCAAAACTCTCCTGGTAGACACTGAAGAGTTTGGCTCTCTCTCTCTTCTGAGAGCTGTTTGATCTGCATACCGTACTTTGTCTGGTCCTGAGCACTATCCTTAGTGCATCTAGCTATGGCGTCATCCAGTTCAGATGCTGTGATTTCATCATCAATGCCAGTCTGAGCTAGGTGTTGGTTTAACTTGGTCAAATATTTCTTCCTTTCCTCCAGATTTCTTTGATCACTCTGTTCTATGAAACGTTTAAGTAGAGCCTACCCTTTCTCTAAATTTGTCTTCAGTTTTGTGATCCCATCAGCGTCTAAGATATCTGGGGTTGCGTTTGTTTTGTTTTTTTCCTTCCATGCGACTATAAAAGTGCCAGAACTGAGTCAGTGTTGTGTCATCATAATTAAGTGACAGACAAAACTGTTGCCACTTGGTTTCTTTTGCTTCTTCAGCTACTCTTTCGAATTGTTCAGTCTTCTGATTCATGTCTGTTTTAATAGCTAGATCAGGGCACAAGTTTTCTTCTTTCTCTCTGCCAACTTCTTACAGACTTGCGTTTCTCTTTCCAGGCTGTTTCTGTGTATATATTCCACCAAAGGGGTTGGACGATTTGTTTGTTTGGTTGTAGCATTGTTTTTTTTTGCATCTTCTACTCCTTAACATTCCTGTGATATCCCCTTCATTGTTGTTGTATTGAAACGGGTCCTTTTGTTTCGTTTGTGTAACTTTTGATGGTTTCTGTAAACTGAACACAACAGGGAAATGGTCACTTCCATGATGAAAAGTACTTCCGCACTCATACCTGCTGTGAATTTTGGTCTAGTGAGTGCAAAGTCAATGACACTGTCAGTGTCACCCTGCCTCCCTGTATGTATTGGGGATGATGATGTCAGTGCACTAAGAAGTACTTCATCCAACATCGCTTCCAGTGCAATTCCTTGAGGATTGGTACCATGTTGATCCCACAATTTTGAGCGAGCATTAAGATCTCCACAAAGTATGACAGAGTCTCCAAAGTCATGTTCTATTTCCTCCAGAAGGGTCCAATCCGTTTTTGATGTGTGGGTACCTGGATGTATATATACATTGATGACTACAAGGCTTTTCTGATTACCATCCGGTCTTTCTAGCCTCACACTCATTAGCTCACGTGTGCTGCTACTCTATTTTTTTAAGTCCATCCTGGACAGTTTGTTTTTCAAGTTTTTTTTTTTTAAGTCCTCGTCCATCATGCTTTTGAAGTATTATGAATTCATCCAATTGTAATGGTCTGTGGGCGGCACTTCTAGTTTTTTGTAGACACAGAACATGAAAGTCATGTGCTAGTTTTTCAATTGATGAGATCCTCTTTCTGGCAGTGCAGCAGTTCCAGGTACAAATCCTGAAATATTTCTTGGATAGTCTTTCAGATTTTTGTTATATTCCTACCTACCTTTCTTCTTCTCCCACCTCTTTTACTACGCCAAATATTGTTTTTTGTGGGGATCCAGTTTTAAGTCCCAAAGCCTAAACCAGAAGATCCCCAAGGTGCAAACGAGACAAAGTATTTTGAGAACCCATAAAAAGGTATTCTCAGTGTTGAGGGGTCATAAGAAGTCGCCCTGACAGAGCCTCATATCAGGGAAGGGCAATGGATGTCCATACATGTAGGGAACGCCTGCACATATATAGTCCGTCAGCCTGGGGTCGCCCTAGGGCCAGACTGCATACGATTCGAGACTGTTTAACCCAACAGCCATTCATCTCCTCGGTACTGTATGAAAGCCTTGGGGTTGGGGGAGGTCGACTCCAAGATTTAAAACAATAAAAGATTGTAAACACTAACAACAATATTGCTGGCCAGAACCGAGGATAGTCATGCTGATGAATCACAAACGTCTGTATGGATTTATGAGAGGATACTGCAGCATACAATCATGCTAGGCATACTTTTCCTGGCAACACATGCCAGCTTCTACGGCACATGATGCCTTTGGCTACATGACCTGCTGCCTGTACGTGTGTGTGTGTGTGTGTGTGTGCGTGTGTGTGTGTGTTTGTGTGTGTGTGTGTGTGTGTGTGTGTGCGCGCGCGCGCGCGTGTGTGTGTGTGTGTGTGTGTGTGTGTGTGTGTGTGTGTGTGTGTGTGTGACATCTGGCCAGATAATACCAACGGTATGTTTGACGTTGAAAAAAAAGCTATGAAGGTTTTTTTTTTATTTGTATTGCCTTTACTATTGTGCATTTGAAATCTAAATACGCCGATAATGATTAGTGTATAGACTGCATTCCATGTTATCAATCACGTTGGAGAGGAGCACTTTCTCAGTCCCCAAGGAAATGCAGTGTTTAATTGCTGCATGAATGCAATTGCACGTCTGATTTGCAAAGACGCCGATGGTAAGCTAGACCTGATGTTCACATCAGCAAAGACCCTTAAGCAATATCACAACATTTTCCAACAACAAGGATAAATATTAAACCCCGACTGAATTAGCCAGACATTAAGAACACTTGCTTCAGACCAATTTACTACATGTTTTTGTGGCAATTAAGCCATATATGAATGCCATGCCACAAGACAGTACATGAATTTCGCAAGACATTTTATCTACTGAGTATTAGGTGCACTCAGCATACCTGCTTTGGGCATCGTTCTGACACAGAGCACAAAGGAGGACGTATTGAAAGTTATGACAGTAGCGTGTTTAATATGATTAAAAACAGAGCTTTAAAGATCCATGACTTCCCAAACGCTTACATACGACCTGTTATCTATAGGACAATGATTACATGTTAACATTTCACTGTTGACCATTTATGCTTTGCTGTTCTTTAATTAGTAAGAGCCCATAATTATTATGTTTCCATCAAATAATCACAATCGATCGTCATTTATCATAACAAGCACAGTAACCTGTTCTTGCCATAATTATTATGTTTCCATCAAATAATCACAATTGATCGTCATTTATCATAACAAGCACAGTCCCCTGTTCTTGCCATAATTATTATGTTTCCATCAAATAATCACAATTGATCGTCATTTATCATAACAAGCACAGTCTCCTGTTCTCGTGATGACCTCGCCTTCATCTGGATACATTACTACAAGAAGTACAAATAAAAGTGATGTGAATCGTTGTCCTATGCAAATGAGTGTAAATGTTCCAGCTAAAAATGTGATCATGACCTCGTTCAGGCAGACTGTAGGATATAGGAATCACGTTATTCTTACTGGTTATTTCAAGGGCAAGAGACATCCTGATGGTCATTACACAGAAATGAAATACGTCTTTTGAACAGAATGCATGATGATCACTCAGACTTTGCGCAGCAGTACAACACCACAGAAATATCTGTTTCAGTATTTTGCGGTACTTGCCGCCATACAGGCTGCTTCAAACTTTTCATATCATTCTTTCCTGATGATAAGAAGCCTGTACTGTTATCTAACGCTCTGTGGAACTGTTCTGTAAAAGATTACGCCAGCTTTCGTCACCACATGGCCTGTAACCTGAAGACAGAGTGTGAGGATGGGCGGGATGAAACAGGTTCCTGTCCCTACAGCAGTCCTGAATGCCAGGGAAGAATAGCAATGTGTAACAGCTGCTTCTTGCTTGTTGAGGATCTGCATGGAGCGGTCAGTGACAAGACAGACATGAACGAGAGGGCCAATGACCACTGTAATTCACTGGGAGGTAAGCTCGGCCTACCTCTATGTGTCATAGACTCAGTGACCGCAGTTATGAAGAAAACAAAAATATGTGGGTGCCGGCTGTTTTTCACTCTTCCCGGTTTATATACTGAAGATATGTCATTGCCAAATATGTATGTGTCAAGCGTTATCACCTTAGACAAAATGATTCTACACCATTCCTTTAATCATGATGCTTCCCTCAGTTTCACTTCAAAAAGATGCTCAAGGGCACTATTCTATAAACTGGATAATAGAGATGAAATCATTTCGATAGTATGGCACCCTTGTGCACATGATCCGTTTCATGATGCAACAATCATCTGTCAGTTTCACAGGAAACAATACAGAGAAAGCTGTTTACAATGCAAAGACGATACATCTGACGTTCACAGACTTAACATTTCCCACGGGATGGCAAGGTATGACAGAGTGCCGTGATGGTCATGTGACACACACTTTTTTTCTCTGTGGTTCTAACCAGTATAACACGTGTGATCAGCAGTCTACGTCTCCTTGT
>JADBJO010024679.1:0-24828 GCA_016801955.1 Conus betulinus
TTTGTTGGCTGTGTTTTATTGATCTTCATGCAATGCTGTCCACATTCTTCTGAGTAATTTTCCATTCCCGATCCCTCAACACCGTTATCCTTCCCCCACCTACCATCCAGCACACCTCCCACACAGCACCAGGCAACACAATTCCCACCACCCCCCCACCCTTTCATTTCTATTCATTACTTTAGCTTTGTCGTTCTGACACCTGTCCCCCTTTTTTGTGATAAGGTGGCCCGCCGCCCACCCCCTTGATCACTCCATGAACACGCACTCTTACGCCTTATAGCTTAAGTTTTATTGCCCGAGTGCACTAGCGTCCATTTGGACGGCGGGGGGCTTTTATTTACGATGTACGGCTGCCTTCAAAGACGGATTTTGTTGAGTGATGTGCAAAGATGGCGCAGATTCACAAAGGTAAAGGGCCGAATGTTCTATGGAGCCCCGCAACGAACGTATTACCCCTCCCACCGCCAGGTCGACACTGACGCGAGCTGCACAGAGACTTTTGGATAGAAAAATCCACAGCACAGAGATGCAAAGTGTTAAAAGGTGTGATTTTTTTTTTTTTTTGCTATAAACCGGTGGTCTTGGAGGCACGCCGCTCGGGGTATTTATAGATATTCTTTAGATGGCAGATTTCCATTATATTAAGTAAGTAAGCACATTAAAAGGAGAACCTGATCTGTTGAAAAGAAATTTTCAAAACTGACAATATGGTGCACATGTAATGTTCTGTTCGTTTCGCTGAAACATTTTCAGGTATCTTTTCCGTTTGCTATTTTGTTCCTGTTTTCAGTAAGTTCAGTCGCATGCGGGATAATTCGATCAAACTGTTGACTTGAAAAAAACCAGGATAACAACCAAACAATATCTGCGAGGAAGAAAACTTCGAACCCCTTTCTGGAGAGATGCGGAATCGCGCGAGTATTTTGACTCGTAGCATCTCAAACACACAACAGGGTTTTGTTTTTGTGTTTGATTAGTGGACTCTGCGAGTTGAAGACTCAGTTCTTCATCCCTTCCTAGCCGCGCCGGTTGCGACAAGTTTTTTTTACACTCCAGCTCGTTATGTATATTTATTACCTTTTTGATAAGACAAGATCATCCCCAGACAGGTGTTTATATTCCATACTTTTTTGTGGATAATGGAGGCCACACACAGGGTAAGCGGATAACCCTCGTTTTTGTTAAAACCACGTCTTACTATTATTATTCGCCCCTTCATTTTGTTTCTTTTTTGTTGGTTCTTTTTTTTCTTGGTGGGTCACCAGGGTAGCCCCAACATTCTTGTTTTTCCTAACCCACCCCCCCCTTTGGGCTCCTCCCCCCGCTATGTTGGTCTACTTCAAGACCATAGCCCATTTCGCAAGATTTCAGGATTCTTTTTGTTTGTTTGTTTTTGTTGTTTAATTTTAATACATCATCTGCGACTTTATTTATTGACTGATCCCTAACTTTCTTGAGTATTTTAGATTTCAGAGGTACCCCCCTGCTCCCGCCTCCTCTCCCCAAGAAAGAACAGCGCAGACCTTTAGCAGTAATACAGTCCCCAAACCCATTAAGCCTCTATTTTTTTTAAAACCTATAAACTGTTATTAGGAGCCCCACCATAGAGTCCGCGCATGGAAACAGCTCCCCCCCCCACCAGAAGAGGTCGCCAGGTCTGCGCCCTTTGTTTGTTTTTTTTTTTTTTTTTTCCCGCCGACATGGCAACCGTTTTTTTTTTTTTTTCCCCAGGGAAAAAATGTCCCGCCGCCTTCCCACCCCCCTGACCAGGACCCCACGGGCAGACAAGCTCCTTTAGTGAGCCCTCTTCTTTCCCAGTATTCAAAACTAGAATCTACAGTGTTCATGCGCCAGGGGCGACAGGCAACCCAGCTTGAACATCATGAAGAACGGGATCGCGGGGGTATGTCTGCTGTAGTGTTGTCTGTCTTGTATATACAATATTCAATGCGTTTTCCAGCTTACTTTGAATGTTCACCAGGGAAATTTCATGGTAACAATGGGGATAATGATGCAGACTCCCTGGGCCTAGTGAAAACAAATATTAGATTGACACAAAAGTTTCAAACCATAACCCAATTTAATGGGCTTCTTTATTTCCATATGTCCTTTTGTATTCTTTATTCCCGCATGTCAACTTCCTTCCAAACTTATTTTTGTTTTCTCCTTAGCTTTATGCTCTCCCCCCTTTTTTCAGTTGTCCTCACCCATTTATTTTTTACACTTTGCTTCGACCCCTTGTTATCAAATAGCCCACCGATCCCCCCCCCTGTGTTCCCCCATCGCCACCCTCTTGGCTGTCAACCACATCATTTTGCACCCACACATCCCATCTCCCGCACCCCGCACCTTTCCCCCGCGCCCCCCCGCCTCAAGTTCCGTCTCCGAATGTGACCATTGTTTTCCCCTTGTTTGCCCCCCCCCCCTCCCGCCCGGCTCCACATTACAACACCCCCTGCTGCCCGCTGTACATACTCCGCCCTATGCATGCTGCCCCTTCATCCTTTGTGCACTCCCACACATTCACACACCAACCACCCTCTCCAGCACTCGTTTTCCCTTTCTCTGGTTTTCGCATAAACGATCCGCCCCCCGAAGAGGGCCAGAAATATCTGTCGCCGCCAACGCCCCAGCATTCGGCAGGACCAGCCCCCGTCCTTGCCAAACCCTCTCCAGATGATGTCAAATTTCCGGCAATCGGCACGTTCTGTCTTCTCCACCCCTCAGATGATTTACCTCACCTCTCTCCTGCCCGTCTTCTTTGTGGCAACCAACTCTGTTCTCCCCCCACAGTCTTCCTCCCTCTTTCTTTTTGTTTCTTTTTGTTTGTGCCCACCCACTTGTCCCAATACCTCTGGGGCGACACCCAGAGCAGTGACCCACGCGCTCATTCGACACCATCACAGCCAAGCCCAGCCCATCCCGCCACAGCCCCAAAGGCCCCGGCAAATTCCAAGGGAGCAGTCAGTTTCCAAGTCGTCAAGCCCGGCAAACCCAACGGAGGAGACACTCGCCAACCACCTGTCCGCCCAAGTCATTCAGTGCGTGGTTTGTGCAGTGGCAGCCTCCGACTTTGACTAACTCCGCAGGAAACAACCTACGGAAAGCCCCCCCACTACTGCACCAGACAATAATTGCCTTAGCTCGCGGCGCCCGGATGTGGAGTGCGCTCTCCCTCCGGGGGTGCCACACGTCGTCCACACGACAGTACCTATGGACTCGCCGTACACGCCCGATGACCCGGACGGACACAAACCATGGACCAAAGCCATGGCACGAGGACATCGGAAATTGAGGGGTCCACCATGACGGGCAGGGCCTACATTCATTTTGGACAGGGCCCACAGAATTTGAGGACTTTGTTGTATGCTGCTGATCGATGAGAAATGAGGAATGATTAAGGATGATGCTACGGATTTTCCATTTCGGTTCCCCCCCACGAGACCTACATCGAAACACACCCGGGTCGCTACCACACTCTACAGCTTCCTTCATAATATCCAATAAGTAGATGAAACTCGCTGGTGTGGTCCCAGTCTTCCCAAACTGAGACCCGCGGCAAATTTAACTCTGGGTAGGAGCCGGGTCGGGGCAGAAAAAACCCACATGACTTCTGATGGGATTCGAACCCACGACCTCCCAGCCGGGAAGTCCGCGACGCCTGCAACCACTTCGCCCGGCGGCTGGTTCCTCACTCTTTTCACAACATGGTCAGTCAACTCCAAATCATAGTCATGTTCCAGTCACCAGGGAAAAGAGAGCGCAAAAGCTCTGTACAGAGCTAAAAAGTACTTGCAGAAACTGAATGCTTCTGTGTCCGTAAAAGTTTGCTGGACAGCATGAAAAAAAGGTCCAAACTCAAACACCCAAAATAAGAAAGCCTGCCACTCTGTCACCCTCTCCAAAGAGTGTGAAGTGTGCACTATATAAGAAAATAAGCATGCTTCAGAGTAAAAGAAGCAAAAGGTGCCTTTATGCAAGAAGGCTCTTTTTAGATATCCTGACTCCTGAAAAGGCATTTGATCAGACAGCAGAAGAAAAACATCTAATACATATAAAAGAAAGATGACGACATCTGCAACAAAAGCAGCAATAGAATATATAGATGACGTTGCAGTAGAAATGCCAGGGAAGAGGTCCATTTCACAAAAGGACTCTTCCAGCAGAAGAAGATACTCCCAAAAAAGATGAAGAGGCTGCGCACTGGGACTTCAGGGAGAAAACACCTGAGCACAAGACAGCCTCAGGACCTTTTATCGTCACTTGCCATCCAATATTCTGTCATCAAGCAAGTTGACATACAGGCAGTGTCTCTGCGAGACCATGCGCCAATGTTGATTTAAAGTTGGATGTGGTGAACACCATCACTGAGCTGCCCAGTTGATGGGAGAGATGTTGCTTCAGAAAGCACTCTTTGTCCAACACCAACCCTGGCATGCCTAGATCGGGAATGCAGTCTTTGTGGAGTAGACAAGTTCATTAACCAGCTTCATGACAATCTGAAGCGACCATTATCTGAAGCAGTTCTTGGAAAAGCTGGGATTATGGTCAAGACTGAAACAGGCAGAAGAAGAGAACTTGCTGAAAAAAACAAGACTGTGGAAGATCTTCTCCAAGATCTGATGAAAGATCTCCAGAAGTTCTCGAAACATTGTTTGTGTTCAGATGGCAGTTCTTGCAGTTCAAAATCCTGAAAACAAATCTTCCATCACAGTGTGCCATTGCCATCTGTGATTTTTCCGAGAACTTTCTGTGCAAAAACCAAGATGAAGTTCAGTTGGGCCATTGGGGATACAGGCAAGTGACTGTCCATCCAACAGTCCTCCACTACCAATGTCCCACATGCCTTGAGATAGTGAGGATTATCTGATCTATCTCTCAGATGACCACACCCATGATGCCAATATGGTAAAAAACCATTCTGGATGACACAAACAGATATCTGAAGGCCATGAACAGGAAATTCCAGAAACTATTCATATTTTCTGATGGCTGTGCAGCTCAGTATAGGAGCAAACTTCCATTCTTTCATCTTGCAAATGCAAGCAATCCCATCAGAATGGAGAGATACTTCTTTCGAGCTGGCCATGGCAAAAAGCACCTGCGATGCCTGTGGTGGAGTGATCAAGAGGGCAGTGAATGAGGACATTCGCACACGTGAATGTAACATTCAGAATGCAGCAGCAATGTATATGCTCACTGCCAGACTCACTACACTCTGGCGCCATCCTCCAATGATCCAATCAGTTGTTGTCACACAAGAAGGTCTTTCAGGCTGGTTGCAAAAAAGGACATCAAAACAGGTTCATTTCCTCTGCATCACTCACAACTTTACCTGGCACTCTTCAGCTGCATGCAGTGAGAAAAGCTGATTGCAATGTCTGGAAGTCCGTAAACTGGCCTGTTTCTGTCCTGCTTGTCTGCAGGACGACAAAGACAACTGCGTCAACAAAGGCTTTGTGCAATCTTGGCAGATCATTCGGCTCAGGGCTCCAAATGAATTGTGGCACATCCAACACTGAGGATGTTCCAAGAGGAGATACAGAATCAAACCCAAAGATGGAAAATATGCAAAGAAAAAGATATTGGAGAATTCTGTATTGTTGACTGGCATGGGAAAGAGTATGTGGCAAAGACAGAGTACACAAATTGTTGATACTGCCACTCATACTGACATGGTTGGGCTAAGCTTCATGGCTGAAACCAAAAACAGTGGGCAGTACTACTGGCCACAAAAAGAAGACACTTCTTATGAACCTGTCTCATCGATTAAGAGAAAAGTGTCCCTTGAAACTAGACCTGTGCAACAGCACACAAAGAAAACCAACTGTACTATATCAAATGAATGATATGATACAGTTGTTTTTTCTTTGTGCTGTTGGAAAAAGAGTGATGCCGAAGGAGGATGGATGGATGGGATCTAGTTTAGTGTCCCGTCACACAAATTGGTGATTGAAGACATTTTGAAGTGACCCTTTTTATTGAGATGTCATCCTGAGAGACACAGAGAGACAGGACAGGCAGAGAAATAGTAGGTAATAAAAGAAATAAAAAAAAAAAGAGAAATCCACACAAATGGGGATGGGAAGAGAATTAAATGATATAAGGAGGAAAGCAGGAAAAGAAACAAAAAATACGGCCTAACTGGATGATCTGTAGTGCTTAAAGATAAAACGAGAAAAAAAAAGAATGGTTAATTATGCTGAATGATGTTTTTGGAACGCATATATGTACATTACATGATACAGTTCCTGTGAAGCTGTCTTTTTGATTTGCTTTCAAACAAAGGAATGATCTCTGATAGAACCTTGTAAACTTTTGTGTCAGTTCATACTGTAGCATTGTGCGTAGCTTTCTTGATTATGAATGATCTGTTTTAGAATTCACCATTAAGGTTGTTCCAATGACCATTTTATGAATGGTTTTCTGCAAAACATGTGGACTGCAGCGGCCAATGTACCAAAGCAACTGTATTTAGCAGGGATTGTCCCTTCTATTTTTCATATCTGATTGACTTGAAATATAAATAACTAAGTGTGGCTTGACCATCCTGTTTGCTTTTTCAAACTTATTTTATTCATGGTTTTATGCATTTATGCCTACTGTTGAAAAAAAAAAAGATTCCACTGTTCTTTTATGTACACACTTCTCCATTGTTTCAAGAATTAAAATGAACAAAACACACACTGATGCTTGTGAGTGCTTACTTTTTCTTTGAAATGAGCAGGCTGACTTGTTTATGTTCCCTTAGCAGCTGTAGTGGATGTTTACACAATACATCACAATGTACAAACATGAGCTGGTGTCAGATGTAATGACAGACATGAAAATCTACCTTCTCTCTTCACTTGCAAACTGACGAAACTGCTGGACTTTAAACATCATCTTAGTAATATCATCCAGCATTCAAGAAAGCCCAAGTTTCAAGACCCTTGCTCTGGTATTATTGTACTGTTGTAGACAATTTTTCATTGCCAGCAACACAACTGATTATCACTGGGTGATCTGATGTTTTTCGTGTCATCAGAAAAAATTATAATACAAGTTATCTTTTTCATGTTATTTTCGTGCATGTGAAAGGTGTAACTTTCAAGAATGACGGAAATTTTCACCCGTTTCCAGTTCTGAAATTCTGGACCCGAGTCCCATTTTTTGCACGACCTTTTGTCACTGTCACATATATATATATAGATATAGATATATATATACATATATATATATCGGACCTATCCTTGGTTAGAGACCAAGCTGTAAATGCTTCACAATCCTCGCCTCATTTACACACAGGGCTGCTACCTGGGTAGGGTCGATGAAGAGCTGCCTGCTGGCCCAACATTCTGATGTTTCCCATTGACATTCAGTCATATCAAGTCACTTTGCCACTTTCTTTTTTTCCCTTTCATTCTTATGATTTTCATGCTAGGTGCATGCTATGTGTAAAGTGTCATCCACATCGGTTTCAAGTCTCATTCAATGGAGTTTTCGGGAAACAAAGTCAGAACCAATGTTAACTCTTTGGGCAAAATCCCTCTGGATTAAAACAGCCTAGAAGAAATTTGAACCTGCTGCCTCAGAATCACCAGGTTCACGAGTCTGGTGCTATACCAGCTGAGCTTTTCCGACGCCCACTGCGCATGTTGAAGGCTCTTCTCTAATGATATGATTGGGCTCAGTGTCTGCTGCTGCTTTCTGAGCGGGCCGTTGCCACACTTGGCTGCTGATAGTGTCAAAACTCTGTCAAGTTTGGTAGCAACACACAGCCAAGGGGAACCGTACTCTTGTAGCACACAGTGACTCTGGTGCTTGTTACTGTCAGTGGTTAGTGACCTGTGTGTTCACACAGGATTCAGACAAAGGCGAACAGTTGGAAAGTGACATGAGAGTTTTACCCTGTCCCCTCTACATCTTTGTAAACAATGTGTAGGCCAGTAAATGTTACATACATGATCCATGCCCGTACATCAAGCTTTTTGCTTGTGTGTTTTTTTGTTTTGGGGTTTTCGTTGTTTGTTTGTTTGTGGTTTTTACTAAACCATCTTCTGTCTCTCTTACCTCATTCTTAGGCATTTCAGGAGGGGAAGAGATGGGGTGGGGCAAGTCTACTTAGTGACGTTTGGGCCCCTCCTCCCTCCTCCTCGTCTGAATATAATGAATTGGAATAGATGCTTGGAGCATGTTGTGAGCATGAACTGGTAAAACGTGGTGTGGAAGAGGTAATCCTGTTTGAAACCTGCCATCACCCTCTGCTCCTTTGGTGCAGCTGACCAGTAGGCTGACTCCCCTTCTCTATCCGCCTCCCCCTCCGTATTGGGCTGTCAGTGTTAAGGCCAGTATGTGGTTCGAGGAAGGGGGAGTTGGCATAGGACTCAACCACCCCCCATCCCCAATATAGGGTCAGTTTTTTCCTTGTATTCTTACTGCAGGCAGTTGGCATGTCAGATGATGATCTTGATGGTGTTGCAGCGAATGGAGAAAGGAAGAGCCCAACAACTACAAGGGAAATGAGACCTGTGCTGTGATTCAATATTCTGGGCACATGAATGACCTAAACTGCTACTGGCACACCATATCTTATATCTGTGAAAAAGTCCCCAAGTTGCTTTGTAAGTGATTGTGAGAGTGTGTGTGTGGTGTGTGTGTGCAGTGAGGAAGTGGCAGTGGTGCATGACTGATGCAGAAACTGGGCTTACCTTGCTGCTGTTAAGTGTGTGTGGTAATGAGTGATTGCTGTAGAACTTGGGCTTATGTTGCTGTTGTTAGCCTGTTGACTGCCCTTGCACGAACGGACGTTCGAGATGGTTTCTTGAAGGCTGTGTGCCGCATATTGAACACTGTCCAAGGTAATTTCCTCATCAAAATTCGGTGATTTAAAGAAGGGAGGCAAGGAGAAAAATGGTTTTAGACAGTTGTATGGACCCTAAAGGACGGTTTCTTCACTTTCATGGGTCGCTGACTGACTGGCTCGCGTCCCGTTCAGACGATAATACTTCGGCAAAGTTCAGCTGAGTCATTGTCGGTTCAAGATGGCGAGTCGAGCAGACGTTCAATCAGGCGCGTGCCGTTTTCAACGATCTAATGCTCCTGAAGTGCTTCAAGAAGTTATCCGAGACCGTGAAAGCGATGACAAAGACTTCGGAGAAGTGGAACGAAGCGATTTGGAGGAGGAAGAAAGCGATCACAATCAACACCACCCTTTGCTATTGGAGATTGGTGTTGATGACAAAGCTGATCCCCAACTTCAAACCGAGCGATACCAGCGCAAGTGGGGCCGAATCGGAGAGTGATAAGCCGATTCCGTCTATGTCGACTGCCCCCTCCCTCCTTTCGAGAGAGGTCGGGAGGTGAGTCGAGGAAGGGGAGGGGGTCCAGGACCACGGCGAGGGTCCAGTGTGAAGGGGCGTGGCAGAGAAGAGGGCGAGCTTTACCAGGACTGGAGTGCTCCCTATGAGAGTTGCTAAACATTTCATGCATTGTCAGATGTTTGTCCTGAAGTTCAAAAGATACTAACACCAATTTTTGTGGTATTTCATTGTGATGTTAGTGCTATAGTTTTGTTTATGTTCTAAAAGTGTCTGTTTTTTCAAACATAACATTTCATCATTATATGTATTTTTGGTCTACTCATTACTAACAAAATCAAACTATTGTGATATCTGGCTGTAGCCAAGGATATAACAAGAAAATTTCCCAAGTATCTAAGATATATCTCCAGAATTGAAAGAGCAGTGGACGTATTAGCGAACCTTCCTAAGAAAACAAAATTGTGTCCCTTGATACCTATACATGGTATCATGTAAAACAACAATTGGGTTGTAAATTCATTACCAAATTTTATACAGGTGTTCAGTAAACACTAAAACCACTTTTTGCTGGGTTTGTATGTTTTTTTTTGTTTTGCTGCTGTGGGATTTTTTATGCTTGCAAAGTATAATTTTTTTTAAAAAAGTTGAATTATAAGATTATTTATTATACTCAGAATGAACAAAATCAAATATTTGCAGACATTATAGCCCTGGGTATAAGAAGAAAACATGCCAAAAATCTAAGAGATATCTCCACAAATAAATGAGCACTGATCAAATTAGTGAACCTACCGCAAAAAGTCAAATTTTGCTCCGGCACACAGAAGTACAAAACTGATACAAAATAGCAGCAGTCAAGGGGTTAAGTGTGTGGGGTAATGATTGATTGCTGTAGAATCTGGGCTTATGTTGCTGTTGTTAAGTGTGTGTGGTAATGGTTGATTGTTGTAGAACCTGGGCTTATCTTGCTGTTGTTAAGTGTGTGTGGTAATGACTGATTGTTGTAGAACCTGGCTCATCTTGCTGTTGTTAGGTGTGTGTGGTAATGGTTGATTGCTGCCAGACTGGGCTTATCTTGCTGTCGTTAAGTGTGTGTGGTAATGATTGATTGCTGTAGAACCTGGGCTTATCTTGCTGTCGTTAAGTGTGTGTGGTAATGAATTGATTGCTGTAGAACATGGGCTTATCTTGCTGCTGTTAAGTGTGTGTGGTAATGATTGATTGCTGCAGAACCTGGCTTATCTTGCTGCTGTTAAGTGTGAGTGGTAATGAATAGATTGCTGTAGAACCTGGGCTTATCTTGCTGCTGTTAAGTGTGTGTGGTAATGATTGATTGTTGTAGAACCTGGGCTTATCTTGGTGTTGTTAAGTGTTTTGGTAATGATTGATTGCTGTAGAACCTGGGCTTATCTTGCTGCTGTTAAGTGTGTGTGGTAATGACTAATTGCTGTAGAACCTGGGCTTATCTTGCTGTTGTTAAGTGTGTGTGGTAATGACTAATTGCTGTAGAACCTGGGCTTATCTGGCTGTTGTTAAGTGAGTGTGTAATGAATAGATTGCTGTTGAACCTGGGCTTATCTTGCTGTTGTTAAGTGTGTGGTAATGAATAGACTGCTGTGGTAACCTGGGTTTATATTGTAGTTAAGCGTGTGTGTGTGGTAATGAATAGATTACTGAAGAACCTGGGCTTATCTTGCTGTTGTTAAGTGTGTGTGTAATGAAGAGACTGCTCTAGAACTGGACTTACCTTGCTGTTGTTAAGTGTGTGTGTGTAATGAAGAGACTGCTTTAGAACTGGACTTATCTTGCTGTTGTTAAGCGTGTGTGATAATAGCTGCCGTGGTGAGTGTGTTAGCATTGCTGACGCCCAGCTGGAAGGTTGTGGGTTTGGTTCCCATCAGAGTCATGTGGAATTTTTCTGCCCCAACTGGCTCCTAACCAGAGTTGAGTTTGCTGCAGGCTCAGTTGGGAAGACTGGGACCACACTGTTGATTTTCATCCACTTAATTGATGCTTTTTTGAGAGTGTTGCTCAAATCTTCTGACCACAGTGGCGGGATACGGTATGAAAAAGAAGTGTAGAGCATATCCCTGTCATGCAATCTCAGACCAGAATGGAAATCCGTAGCATCATCTTCATCATCCTTATTCTCATCAATCAGCATAAAAGAAAGTCTCAAAATTGTGGCCTTTCATGCCCTGCTCTCATGTTACCTCAGTTTTGATGTCCTGTCCAAGTCTGTGGCCTTGGTTTGATTCTGTTGGGGTCACTGGTATCGGTGAATCCCTGGGGGCTGTTGTTGGATGGAAGTGGTGGCACCCTCTTGAGGGAGAGCTCACTCACACCGGCTCTGTGACTAAGCAATAATTGTCATCAGTATGGTGCTTAGTAGGTGTGGTGTCCTGCGTATGTTGGATCAGGACAGGTGCCACTAAACACCAGCAATGTGACTCGGCAGCAGTGCAGTGTCTCCTCGGGTGGTTGTCTCTTGACGGCTTGACATTGACAGCTCCCTGTGGATTGCCGGGTGCCGGGGCTGTGGCGGGGATGGCCGGGCTGTGGCTGTGGACTGGGTGTCGGAATGAATGACGTTGTTGCACTGCCACTGAGATGGCACAAAAGATGGGACAGCAAAAAAAAAAAAAAAAAAGTGTGGTAATGAACAGATTGCTGTAGAACCTGGGCTTATCTCGCTGTTATGTGTGCGGTAATTAAATAGATTGCTGTAGAATCTGGGCTTATCTTACCATTGTTAAGTGTGTGTGTAGATTGTTGTAGAACCTGGGCTTACCTGGCTGTTATTAAGTGTGTATGTAATGAATGATTGCTCTGGAACCTGGGCTAATGTTGCTGTTGTTCAGTGTGTGTGTAATGAATAGATTGATGCGTAGTCTTTGTTTATGAAGCCATTAAATGTGCGCGAACTGAAGGGTTCAGTTCTTGCACTTTCCTTGGTCTGCCTCTGGGCCGTCCACTTTCCACTGTGCCCTGTGGATTTGTGTCTTGGGCAGGGACTCACCGTAAGAACATGTTGCACCAGGGCAAGCTCATGGTGCTTGATGATTTTGAGCTTCCATTCCCAGTATTTCAGGTTTCATGTTCCTTTTAGTACCTCTGTTCCCTTCACTCTCTGGGCTTCTCTGTCTCTTTCTCAGAGTGTTTCACCCTCTCTCTCTGTCTTTCTGTTTCATTTCCTGTCTCTGCATGTATGGAATACAGTAAAATAAATAATTTCTCTGATTGTAACATGACAGCTAGCAGTTTCTGGCTGTCTACAACTTCCATGACGGTTGACAATGTGACGGTGAGGAACAAAGATGATGAACATGACAACTATCTGGTTGACAACTCAACGGTGAGAAACAAAGATGATGAACATGGTGACTGTCCTCCGCGAATTGCCATCATTGCAAGTGAGGTTGCAGTGGGTCTTGTCATCATTGTCATCATCGTCATCCTCATCCTCGTGAAGCGTCAAAGAGGTTTGTCTGAATTAATATTGAGCTGTGCCCGCACACGCGCGCGCATGGGTCCCCCATGCCAGACACACTTGCATGCACAAGCACAAGCACACACTGACACCTGTTCCCATCGAAATTGTGGAGTCATGTGAGTTCAGTATTGGTGGATGAAATGAAATGGGTGTCTTCAAAATCTATGTTCTAGTGTGAAGTAGTGATGTAACCATTAATGCTTTTCATTGACCTTGAGAAATTGAAGTAATCAAAAGTAGCATGCAAACATCACCAAGATAGGATGGGACTTCATTGTGGTGACATTTGAAGGCTGTGACTGGGGGCCAGAATAGCTCAGTGGTAGAGCACCAGACTCATAATCCTGGGTTGTGGGTTCGAATCTCCGCCGAGCCGTTTTGGTACAGGGGGATTTTTCCCTCAGAGTTAACATTGGTTCTGACTCCATTTCTAATACAGTCCTTCGAATGAGACTATAAACCAAGGTTCCGTGTGTGAACGCACGCATAACATCTTGCACACAGGTAAAACTCTCAGTGACATGGAACAAGATGCTCCTTTGGTGCTTTCAATCCCCTCCCCCCCTCCCCCTTTTTTTATCATTCAAAACCAGAACATGTATGGCTTGTTCACAGTTAAAAGGGCAACCTGACCTTTGTGCCTACTGAACCACACTCGGATGAAGGAAACACATGCCATCAGTGGATGGCATAAGGGCACTGGGGAAGCACTTTTGGTGTGCCATCACCTGACAACTTATAAGCACTGGATGTGTCAAAGAGCAATCTTCATTTCATATTGAATTTGAAAATTTAATCCAAAAGTGTTTTTAGACATTTTTGAAAGCATAATTTTTGTGTCTTGTTTTGAGCATGAACACTGGTATGATAATTTACATCAGGAGTTGGTATACCAGCACTGAAAGACGCTCTAATTTTTTGGGGATGTCTTCTCATAATGAAGTTGTGCATGGACATGGCTGTATGTGTTTCCTTGTGAAGAAGAGAAAGTGTGGGGGCAGCCTGACTGACCGTGGAATGGCAAGGAGAGGCTGAAGTCATGTCTTTCATTGCAGGCAGCTGAACTCTTAGTGTGAGAGAGGTTCTTGCGGGAAAGGGCGTCCATTCCACAATGTGCAAGCACGAATGAGTGCATCTCATGAGCTTTGCTGTTATGAGACCATTATAATTACTGTTCCTGAATGATAGCAATAATTTGGGCTCTACAGTCGTAAGATGAAGACAGGCATCTGCATGTTGTAACATTGGCTGGCGTTTAGGTGTTGATTAGGGTGAAAAAAAAAAAGACCATCACTAGAAGTATAAACCATGTGTAAGGAAAATGATGTAAAGACCTGAGTTGTATTTGTGAAATCAAAGAAGGGAGTTCAGTTTTATGCATTTTAGCAAAAATGTGGTGCAGAGTTGGTCCCATGGCGGCCTGCAAGGCATTCTCCATGCAAACACTTGCTCTGTATGACACTGCACCTGACACCAAAAGAGAGCATGCTGGCTTTTGTCATTGTAGGCATTACAGTAGGGCTACCCGCAATCCTGAACGTTGAATCTGCCTCCTCTATAAGTGTTCTCTCTGTGGGGCATGTTTGTGTCGTCGTTTTCAGTGAAACTTAACGAGTGAACAAATGAGCGGAATAGATGTGCATGATTATAAGACGTCTATCTGCATGGATTGAAAACCTGAAGAAAACTGAAAATGTTGTCTTGCTCACTGATAACTGCATGAGCAAGGTGTCTGGTGTTCAGTCTTAAAATTACCTCATTGGAGTAGAAATGCAGCTCCTCCTGTCTAACTAACCTCCCCCTCCCCTCTTTGAGAACAAAAAACATGAATGAAATGGGGAGCCCAAGAGACAGTGTAGTGTAGCAGTTCCCATGTGATGCCAAATAGTGCAGTGTCATGCCGAGTAGTTCAGTGTGAAGCAGCATAATGTGGTGTATGGTATGCCAAATAGTGCAGAGTCATGCCGAGTAGTTCAGTGTGAAGCAGCGTAATGTGGTGTATGGTATGCCAAATAGTGCAGTGTCATGACGAGTAGTTCAGTGTGAAGCAGCATAATGTGGTGTATGGTATGCCAAATAGTGCAGTGTCATGACGAGTAGTTCAGTGTGAAGCAGCATAATGTGGTGTGTGGTGCAGTGTAGTCTAGTGTGATACGGTATATTGCGTGGTTCAGGTAGTTTAACATGATACAGCACAGAGTAGTGCAAGCACTTGTGTTTGATCGCCCTGAAAACGGCAGTAGCAGACAAGATTGCTCTAGGAGCTTGCTATTCTTTGTACCAGTCCGCCTGTCCCTGTTCCAGGAAATGTGGGAAATACGTTTAAATCTCTGGGAAGGGGGGGGAATGCTCCTATTTTTTCAACGATAGTTGGCTACAAAAAACCGACTGTAAAGACTGGTTGGCTTCTTGCAAGCACAGCTGAAAAGAAAAAAAAAAAGAGCAACCTGCACAGTGTATTAAAGAGTGTCCACGCTGTGAATATGGGCGAAAATGCTGTGACTCGTGTTTGTAATGCGTTTTATCTCAAGCATCTGCCATACCATATTCTGACAGTATGAGAGGTAGACATGTCCGTGCAGCACGGTTCTTAGCCCTTGAAATTGACTGGTGATCCTTTGGGAAAGTTCTAGCACCCTGTGTGATGCACAGTGATGTAGTGAGGTGTAGTTAACTGTTACGTGTTGTAGTAGTGCAGGAGTTACTGTGAGGGAGGGTAACATAATGCAGTGCTGATGAATGTTATGCACTAAAGTTCACTTTGATGCTGTGCAGTGTTGTGTAGTTTTGTGTAATGGAGCATTGTATACTGTTGTGCAGTATAACATTATGAAGTATTCTGTCATTTTGCGTAATGCACCGTTGTATAGTGCTGTGCAGTATAGTGGCATTCAGTGTTGTGTCGTTTCCTGAAACGCAGCATTGTGTACTGCTGTGCAGTGTAGAGCTGTGCAGTGTTGTTTAGTGCTGTGCAGTATATTATCGTGCAGCGTTGTGTAATTTTGTGTTATGCAGCAGTGTGCTGTACTGTATAGATGAGCATCATGGTAAGTCGTCACCTGTATGGGATTCCTAAGAAATCATAGTGTAATTAGAGATGAAAGTCAGAGATTTTGGACAAATTTCAAGAGAGAATGAGAAAACTGCTCAACTGATTCATACTTAACAGAGAAGAGCTTAAAGAATACAAGGACTGGCATTTTTCCTTTCTATCGTGATAATGAACGTAACTTCCGATATGATGCATTTGTCTGTCAGGAGTTTGAAGAACATTGTTGTAATTGTTTGACCTAAAACAAGCCTTGAGATCTGACTGCGCGCGACTGCTGTGGTTTGTGTTTGTGTATACATATATAAAGCATAAGGTTTATAATCGTACTCTCTGTCTGAATGAACAGGATGAATCCCCTATTTTTTCAGGAACACAATCTGATGCGACTGTTCCCCCTGCTGCCCCTGAGGAGTGAGTGCATACAACTACATGAATTGAAGAAACACAGTTGTAGGAAATAAGTATAAATAGCATTATGAAATGAATGAAACAGAAGACGTTCTAGCAAGACCAAACTTGATCACTGGTGATAAGACTACCAACAACTTGCAGCCTGAAGATGTTTCCAACAGGTAAAGGCCATGAAACTGATGAGTATTTTCATCACTATTTGCAATACAATAAAACTGACAGTTTTTCTTTATAATGGTGATAACTGACAGTGAATGCTTCATTCTTTGATAACTTACAATTAATACTTTGTACACTGATAAGCAACACATTAATGATATAATACAAATACTGTAGTAAATAGTAAGTAAGTTACATTTTATCAAGATAGACCCTTAGATGTGATTTATGTCGAGCAAAAGAGCAAATATAAATAATTAGCTTACTAAATATGGTACTAATATAATAAGCCACACATCTGGATGTGCTGCTAAACATAATGAAGTATCCTTCATTGAGAATCAAGCGAGTGACATTATTTCAAAGTGGAAGAGAAATACTGTGACAATGCATATGAAGTCTCACATTGTTGGAGGTGGCTGTTGGGGCAAAGATGGATGTTGGCTGGGGAGAGAATGTATGTGTGTTCTCACAACTCTTTCTGTGTGTGTGTGGACTTATGCTAGTGTGTTTATGTTGGTGGTTTTGCTCTAATTCCGATCAAAGTTATTGGAAAAATGGCAAGGTGAAAACGAGGTACCATCAAGAAAGATTTGAACTGGCTACTCTCCTTAGTGAACGAAACAAAAATAATGAACTGATGTTATTTCTGAATCAGATGCAATGATATAGATTCAGTGCATGCGAGTCGGATGAAGCAAACTGTCTCTGTCATCAGCAGTGTTGTTCTGGTGCTGTGATTGATGGCCTGCTGAGAGCCATAGTTCATGAGTTGTTTAGGAAGAGAACAGAACATTTTTTCCAGTCTTGTTAAATAGGAAAGAGATGGAGACAGTTCTGCAGTTTTTGGTATGTTTTGATTCCTACTCCCCCCCCCCCCCCCCCCCCCCCCCCCCCCAGCCTGAAGTGCTCTGACAAATGCAAATTTGAAGGGGACCGCTGATTGAAACGTAGTGAATGTGAATAAAAATTAAAGATTGACTTTTATGACTCGCCAAGATTGTCCAAATAAAGGAAACTGAATTTGATGTCAGAGGTAAAACTGAGGGAGATAGGTTTGAGGGCTAGGATTGAGAGAAGAGAACGAGGATGGAGGGAGAATAAGAATGAGGTGGATGAGGGAGGTGGGAGAAGGGAGGTGATCAGTGGAAGAGGAAGGCAGGCTGTGCTGCCCCAAAGAGCCAGACCAGTCTTTTTATGTTGTGTGTTCAGGATGGTGTGGCTCTCTGTATAGCTCTCTCATGTCCACCCTCCATTGAGTTCCCTGAAGAAGAAGCTTGGACAGAGAGTGGTGGCCACATTCAGCTTTGTATCATGTGAACTCCTGATGCCAGACAGCAGCTACACAGGGTTCCTGATGGACGGCACATGGGTTGATCTGTGGCTGAAAGAAGGGAGGAAGAAATATTCTTATCTGACCTTTGCTTGAGAAGTGGGGAGGTGGTCTGAAACTGTAGGTGGGCCAGCTGAAGATGAAATAAGGCAACATGGAATAGCATCCAAAGAGCAGTGGTGGTAATCAACAACAAGTTAATTGTGACCTTTACACATGTTATTGATTTGAACAATAACAACAATGGACTCGCTCTGAGTGCTGCAAGTAGACCGTGGAATGGTATGAAATGCCTGGTGAAAAGCGTGATATTGGTTTTGTGCGTGTGTTCCAGGATCAGGACTGTGGCTTTGCCTGAAGATAATCAAGGGTCCAGGCCAAATCAAGAGGAGGCTGCAGGTAAAGCACCTTGTTGTGTAGTGTAGCGTGATGTTGTGCTGTGTTATGTAGTGTATGGCTGTGGGGCACTGATCGGCTACAGCCAGTTAAGTACTGTTATATTCACCTGGTACTGGGCTCACTGACAGCGCCTCCTCTCATCCCTCAGACAGAGAGGATCTGCGTCTTTCAGTGCTGCCTCATGTGACTGGCCAACCCACAACACCTTGAAAAGCTGGCCAGTCATTTCACTCGTTTGTTGGTTGCATGCTCAAATTACAGTCTGACTGCCTGAGAACTTGAAACACTGATGTGATGGATGCGATTTGTGGATGTATTGCACAAGATCAGATGTCGGCCTGTATAGTCAGCGAGCTGGTTCCTTGCTGAAGTCATGATTGGCAGGCTGTGCAGGGCAGTGCCCCCTATGGACGTTAGTCAGCGAGCTGGTTCCTTGCTGAAGTCATGATTGGCAGGCTCTGCAGTGTCCCTCTCTGGTGGTTAGTCAGCGAGCTGGTTCCTTGCTGAAGTCATGATTGGCAGGCTGTGCAGGGCAGTGCCCCTCTGGTGTTAGTCAGCGAGCTGGTTCCTTGCTGAAGTCATGATTGGCAGGCTGTGCAGTGCCCCCTCTGGTGGTGAGTCAGCGAGCTGTTTCCTTGCTGAAGTCATGATTGGCAGGCTGTGCAGGGCAGTGGCCCCTCTGGTGGTTTGCCTCCTGATGACCCCACAAGTTTGCTCTCTGCAGGCTGCCTGTACTGAGGCGGCAACAAGAGAAGTTGGGGTGCAGCTGTGCATGATGTGGCTGAAATGTCTGGTCTGACAGTCATGCCACTCTAGGAATTGAAGAGAGGGGAAGAATTTGACTGGTTGGTTTGGTAGATCACTCACACACCTGTTTATGCAAAACATCTTGCCATATATTGTACATGTTTGGTGAAAGTACAAGAAACAGGAAAAGAAAAAGAAAAAAAAAGAATGAGACAAAATTTTCGAGCAGGTAATTTCATTGACAGAGTTTAACCATGGTGGTGTACTTGTGTGCTTTTACCAGAGAGCAACATCTCTTGCTAATTCTTGTGCGCAAAATCGTGTCTGCCTGTGTTTGTTTCTTCAGCAACATGCCAATATGTAGGAACAAGAGCAGTGACTGCAGCCCCTGAAGTACTCCGAAAACAAAATAAATACCCCCCCACCCCCACCCCTTACACAGAAAAAAAAAAACAAAACAAAAAACACACACACAAATAGTGAGAGAGAGTATGAGTACGTGGCAAATTATACTGACAATGGGTTTTGAAAGTAATTTGTGTGCAAAAGAACTTACTGTTTTAATGTTGTTGCTACAAGATCAGATATCTCTCTATGGTCTGTAGCATGAGTGGTGATGGTCGATGAAAATGCATGCGAGCGTTTGCGCGTGCACACACACGCACACGCACGCACACACACTCAAACATCCATGCTTTTACAAAATTGCAAGATGGAACCACTCCCCTCCTGCTTTAATTAAAAAAAAACTTGCAAGATGGAAGCCCCCCCCCCCCCCCCCCCCCCCCCCCCCCCCACCCCACCTCCTCATCCACTGACACTGCCATCAGAAAAAGAATTAGAGATTTGCACTCACTTTGTAGAAAACAGGCGTTTGTTGAAAAGTATTCCAGTAGCAATTTCAGGATAGACAGTTCTGTGCTTACACACATGTCTGTTGAAAAGAATTCCGGTAGCAATTTCATGGTAGACAGTTATGTGCTGGTTTAACTGATCCACGTTTTACAGGAACTTATGAGTGCATGTTGATGGACGAAGTGGGGCAGAGGTCTGTGTATACCGCATACAGCTCTCACCGCAATCAGCCTACACCGAGAGTAATGCCCCCACAAAAAGACCATCAGGAGGGTAAGTTTGACAATGAAAAGTGAGTCTTAAATTTAAACAAAAAAGACGCAAGTTTTTACAATTGTTTCTTTATTTGTTATTTATCAACGCTTGGTTATCCACTTTTTGTGCAAGTCCACATTTAATGTATGATTGCTCCCATTTGGAAGGTTCAGCAGTTAAGGACAGTGCTTCTCTGGGTTCCACTGGCATTTTCAGGTGTATCTTTTTCTTTTTATTCTGGTTACTGAAAATACATGCTTGTTTTAAATCCTTTTTTTTTGTCTTCAGCCTCCTTTCTCCCCTCCACCATTCTCTTTCCCCTAGCAGTCCTCAGTTATTGCAACCAATGTTTGAAGAAAAGTTTTAACTGCAGTTCTTGTAAGCATACTTATTAAAATAACAACAATAATGTTGATAATTAAAACAATAGTAATAGTTATATATGAAAAAAAAATCGCTCAAAAAAATTGCACTATCTTCAAAGTATTTTAACTTAAAGTGGCTTGTGAAAGTAAATGTGGACCAGAAAAGTGTTGAAATTGAGTGAAACAGTTTTATGGCCTATCCCTCACCCCACCTCTCTTTCTGATACACACACACACACACACACACACACACACACACACACACACACACACACACACACACACACACTAAAGAACTCTCTGTTTCTCACATCAAACAGCATTGAAACTGAAAGAACTGATGGTTGGTTGATTTACTGAAAGTGACAAATTTGATTCCTTGGAAGGATAACGTTAGATGAACAGGTCTGATTGTGAATATAGTATTTAAAGACATGATGGTTTTGACCGTTACGAAGTTGAGGTTTTGGGTACATATGAGCTAATTTTGCTTATGTTGATGATCAGTGTAATTCAAAGGAGCAAGATGGAAATGATTATGAGTGTTTGTATGCATGCTTACTTCCTGAACAAGCGAGGAGTGTGAAGCACTTTCAAAACAAGGAAAAGTAGAAACAGAAGGTTAACAGAAAGATGTCAGGGTCTGTAGGTTATAGGTAAGAAGTGTTTTCCTCTCGGAATGAAAATGCTATCATTTCACATGCAGAAAAAAACATTAGCATTAGATATCATGTTGAATTCAAACACTGATTTTTTTGTTTCTAAATATTGAAAACCTATGCCATGAATACTGAATTGGTGCAGAAAGGTGAAACAGATCTGTATGTGATATAAGTTGCTAAGCTGCCAGTTTTACTGCTGGGTGCATTTATTTCAGGTGACAGAAATTGACTTGAAACTGACCTGTCACACAGCTGACCTTGCTCATGATGTTTGTTTCAGAGGAGGTTTATGAGGTTGTCTGAATATGAATATACCTGAGGATGATATGAACTACTGCCTGGAGACTTATCAGCATTTCTCAAGATCAGTCTGCTGTGTCCCTGAACCATCTGTTGTGAAAACAGCATCAGGTTTAGTGTTGATTACATGTCATTCTCAGTGGTTTCAGTGCTGATTTATGTTTAATTGTCTGACATGAACAGAGATATATTGCAAGACCTAGTAAGACATCATGAACATGGAAACAATATCTGATATTCCGCTGAAAGTAAGAAATTGTATCTATTGGGAAAAAAGAAATTGAGGAATGAGCTACTGAACTATTAGAAAACTGTTGAAAAATGAAGAGAGGAAGTTGAGGTGTTTAAACTCGCACTTATTTCAAATGTAGATCATGGAAAGATGACTTGATGCATAACTTGCAGCATTCCATTCACTCTAGATTACTGGTGGGAAAGATGCAACAAATTTTCGCAAAGTTTTCTGCAAACAGTTTGAAAGGTGAAAAGAATAAGTGGGCAGAAAAAGATTGCTTCACAACAACAGAATTGTACAAAGCTGGAACTTCTTACATTTGAGGCTGACACATTTAATCATTGAAGCTTTCAGAAATTTTGTGGAGAGAGACTCGGAATGTTTTTAACACACACATGGAATAAGTATGCTGATCTGGCAAACAGCCTGAGGAGAGAAGGCTATCAGGTCAAAGTCCTCACTGCAGAAATTGGAGCTAGGGGGTTTGTGGGAACGTCTGCATACAGCCTCATGAAACAGCTCTCAGAGGTGTTCAAGTTGGATCTGGTCAAGGAGGAACAAAAGTGACTTCATAAGGCTTAACTTTCCTACAAATATCAGGTGTCCCTGTGGCTCAGTGGTTAGTGCGCGAGTCATTAAGTGGAAATGAGCATGTCCAGAAGGGCATGGGTTCGAATCCCAGTCATGGCTCATCCCAAGATGGAAAAAAAAAAAAAGGGGCAGCAGAGGGACATCCGGAGTCATGAACCGGGTGTGGCCCAACCCCCCTAGAGTGTCAGGAGATAAGGGCCGAAACACTCGCTTTGTGGCTACTAAAACAAAAGGAAAAGATGCTCCCAGGATTCACCGAAAGGGGGAGAGAATGATGAATCCATCGGTGCTCAACCAATCACGACTGCAAATCCCAAACGGACTACGAACATGGACCAAATGGAATATCCATGTGTCTGTGGAAAGCGTTTCGCTACCACCCGTGGCATGAAGATCCACAGAACAAAGATGGGATGTGTGAAGACTCATCTGAATGAGCAGCAGCGCACTGCATCAGCAGATAAGACGTCGGAAGACCAAGGCCAGGATTTTAAACCACAGTGCCAAGGACATCCACGCTGTTGGTTCGGATGAGGAATTTGCACAGGCCCTCGATGCCAGGCGCCTGAAACTCAACCTGCCACGAGCAAACGAGACTGAGATTGGGAGAAACTGGATGCAAAAATCGTCCAAAGACTCGATGCACTGATAGGGAAAAGCACCCTGGAACACACAACTAGCCACATATGGGGACATTGTGTATGCCACATGTAGAGACGCCTATGGAGCAAAACTACCCAAAGAGAAAACACCTCCAAAGAAATCCAGACGCCAAGAAGAGATGGACAAGATCAGGGTCCAAAAGAAAAACCTCAAGAAGCAAATGAAGACTGCTCTGCCAGCTGAAAAACAAGGCTTGGAAAAACTCTGGGAAGACCTGAAAGCAAAACACAGCGCCCTCAGCAAAGCGGAATCTGCGAGGAAGAGGAAAAGCAAAAAGAAGAAGACACAAGAGCGTTTCTTCAGAGACCCCTTCCAGTTTGCCAGAACTCTGTTCGAGCAGCCAAAATCTGGGACCCTAAGTGTGGACAAAGGAGTTCTTGAGCAGCATCTGAGAAAAACATACTCTGACTCACAGAGCAAAGCACCACTCGACATTCAAGGTCTGTGTGTGGCCAACCAACCCTGAGGAACAGTTCAATGACAAGCCTCCAACGTTGGCGGAAATCAAGAAGGTGGTCGACAAAGCCAGAGCCAAATCATCACCAGGGCCAAACGGAATACCTTACCAGCTGTACAAGAAATGTCCCAAGGTGCTGGAGTGGCTCCACAGGCTGCTGCGATCAGCTTGGAGAAATCAGAAGATCAGCGGCCAGTGGATGACGGCAGATGGTGTGTACATCCCCAAAGAGCAAAACTCAAGTGACATCAGCCAGTTCAGGCCAATATCACTACTGAACGTCGAAGGGAAAATCTTCTTTCTCTGTCATGGCAGCAAGGCTGACCAAGTACCTCATGGAAAACAAGTACTTGGATGTGTCAGTCCAGAAAGGTGGCATCCCAGGCGTGGCTGGCTGTGTAGAACACGCCACAATGATCTGGGACGCAATCCAAGAGCAAAAACAGAAAAGAGAGACCTGGACGTAGTGTGGCTCGACCTGGCAAACGCATATGGATCTGTACCCCATGAGATGATACAGTTGGCTCTTAAGATGTACCATGTGCCAAAGAACATCCGCGACATGCTCAAGAAGTACTTCAATGGCTTTCTCATGCGGTTCTCTACCAAGGAGTACACAACAGATTGGATCAACTTGGAAGTGGGCATTGCAATGGGCTGTGCCATTTCCCCAATACTGTTCGTGTTGGCAATGGAAGTCATCTTGAAAGCAGCAACAAGCAACGCAAGACAAACAGACCTTGGCGATGGATACAAGATGCCCCCTCTCAAGGCCTTCATGGATGACACTACAGTGATTTCATCCAGAGAAGACGAGACACGTCACGTGCTGGAGAGGCTGGACGACATAGTTGCCTCATCCAGAATGAAGTTCAAGCCAAAGAAATCACGGAGTCTCTCACTGAGGAAAGGAAAAGTGGCCGAATCTGTGGTCTTCAGTGTTGCCAACCAGACCATTTCAACAGTAACAGAAGAGCCAGTCAAGAGCCTTGGAAGATGGTATGATGATACGCTGAAAGACACACAAGAGCAAAAGAAACCAAACAGATGTCGGAAGAAGGCTTGGAGACCATTGACCAGTTCATGCTGATACCAAAGCTCCTATGGCCTCTGATGATATACGACATCTGCACCAGCATAGTGGAGGCAATGGAATCCAAAATCAACACAAGTTCACAAGGAAATGGCTTGGTGTCCCACCCTGTCTGACTGACATAGCGCTATACTGTCGCCAAGCAAAGCTGAAACTACCACTGAAATCCATCCTGGAGGAATATAAGCAGGGAAGATCAGACTTCAAAGCATGCTGGAGGACTCAGGAGACAAGGTGG
The DNA here is from genome assembly GCA_016801955.1 of Conus betulinus. Lineage (NCBI taxonomy): Eukaryota > Metazoa > Mollusca > Gastropoda > Neogastropoda > Conidae > Conus > Conus betulinus. Next base: position 24,614 of record JADBJO010024679.1, read on the forward strand.
TTGAAGCAATCAAGCCCCAGCTGAAGACAGGCAGAAATGGAAAGTTCAAGAGGCGATGGATTCTGCAAAAGAAAGTCTCAAGATCAGAGAAATAACAGGACACACACAGACCAACAGACAAGGACTGGGGGTGACCAAAAACTGATGGTGGTCAAGGCCAAAGAAAAGCAGCAAGGGCAATGGACAACGTGGGAGAATGCACTCCAAGAAGTCTC
>JADBJO010024680.1:0-24828 GCA_016801955.1 Conus betulinus
GTAGGGAACGAGTGACTGCAAATTGTACACTACCCTACAGGTTGTTTGACTCGGATTGGATTGCTGAAAGGTACTCTGTTGTTACTAAAAGGACATTTCGAGATTCCCCCTGTCTGAGGGAAACTGGAAATCGAGTACACAATTTTAGAAATAAAACCCGCAAAGGCTAAGCGACGGCAAACAGACAGTAAGTTTGATGTTGCTGTGGTGAGCATTTTACGGTCGATCCAGAGTCTTTTGGTCAGGAGTGGTAGAGAGGATTGAGGATGGGGGGAAACTTTTTGAGGGGTGAGAATGGGGGAGAGGGTAGGGGATGGACTTTCAGGGGGAAGGGACACTTGGCAATGATATGTTTGACAAGGTGGAAAGGGTGGGTTGTCCTCATATGTGGGAACAGAATGGTGAGCAGTGGAAACGAACACGTACCCATGACGTCAGGGCAAAGCCAGAGAGTATACTCTCGGTGGGGTTAATCAGTGGACACCTTTAATGAATGAACAGCTGCTGTGAGGACTCGGCCAGAGATGGATCTCAGCAGGCAGAGAACGGGCTTAGTGTATGGGAGATGCTGAAATGTAGAGCGTGTAGGAGAACTGATACTGAAGTGATTACTGAACACTAGAATAAATGTACACAACACCACCACACCCAACACACAGCAACACGACACCACACACACACAGCACACACACGGAGCAGCCACAGCGGCACACGCACCACACGACAAACACACACGCACACGCACCAAAATCAGAGAATGAAAAATTGCGCGGCAAGCCGAAAAATTATTTTCTCATCAAGCAGAGAACATTTTTCAAGGGCTTGAGTGCCAACAATCATCATCTACACTGAACTGAGGAACATGTGGGGGTGGGAAAAAAAACGATGCGATTGTTCAAGCACGATAGTAACAGCCAAAGTGTGGAATGGGATGCGGGGGTACAAGCGTGGATTGACGGTAAAATACTCTTCGTGTGTTGCGCTGGAACTGAAGTCTGGCATAGCAGCCGACAGATGGGCGAGGGGGGCATACACACTGGAATCAACACCCAATCACATATCCATATAGTAGAATGACTGGACATTATAAAGCTAATCACACAAGAGTAGAGAATCCTTTATGCATCCAACCAAAGAGAAGAACCAAAACGAAGAATAATGGTGTGAAGTGTTAAGTGACCAGGTATTGAAGAAAGAAGAACAGTGGAAAATGTTGAAGCCTGGATTAAGCGAGGGGGGGGGCCTTTCTGAACACCGGAATTTGTACAAAGTCACCACCCCCCACTTGACTGACCAAGAGGGATGCCCGGGAAGATTTGGAGTTCCATTACAACCTTGTGTCAACAACGAAATCACTTGTAACATATAAATGCTGTTTAATATGAGGGAGCATACACGTTTTTTACTAATACAGCCCTTAGTTAATTAGTAACAAGATCACAGGATAGGGAATTTTGAAACATACAGAGCATCAACAGCAGAGAGATTGGAGAGATCAACAGTTGCAGGGGAGAGAGAGAGGACACTTAGGGAGGATTATGATCAAATGTAAGGTACATCAAAATGATGATATACTTTGATAGATATCAGACAATCTGACTCAATACAGGGGACGATCTAGGACTAAGTAACAGAATTTAATCATGTACAAGAAAAGACCAAACAGGGGCGATGACAGAACGGAGGAATTTAACAATACATACACTCAAAAACATTCAACACAGGCGGGGAGACCACAGTTCAACATATAAAACTACCCACAAACCGATAGAGAATTGAACGACAGCCGTGCCGCGCCACCCAGCCCCCCCGGAAAAATATGAGCATATAACATGTGACCTACTGGACCCGGAAATTGACACCCCCTCTGACCTCCCACTGCCAGCGAACTCTCTGACTGCCAACTGCTTTGTTTCACAGGGTGGCCGCTGCCGCATCCCAACTGATCAACAGGGGTGTTGATTGGATCATGTATATCTGAATAGACAACATGCGATCACGGGGATTGTTAGATTACGTCTTCTAGGCATTGTCCAGCATAACACCGTGTAACAGGTTGGTCAGGTGAGGCGGACATAATTTGCGACAGATACTCCACAGGTAAAGGCTGAATTGAAAAGACGAGCAAAATGCGCAGGCTGTCGCACAGCTTGAATGAAATCTTGAACCTATCGATATGATCATGGCATGCTAGGATAGCTCTCTCTGTCAAGGAGTTAGACACAAGGGCCAAAAACTGCTGGGGCGAAGAGCGAAGAGGCGTAACACAGTAGTTCACCAATCAAAAGTCTTTCAATCTGACGCATGGTAAATGCCTGTATTTTACCCCTCAAAACCACAGACCACGTAGAGGGAATAAAAGACATGATGTAGAAGCTGTCATCACCACAATGCCATATCACCACCCAGGTTCCACGGCCACTATCTGTGGACACAGCGTTAAAGTCTGAAGGTGGGAAATCAGATGTGGAGGTTCTTGAAGTTTCTGGGCTTCGTGTGTGTGTTGGCCAAGGCACGGTGCTCTGTGGACCGGCACTGACCTAAACCCAGTGAGTGAAGGGTGACACTGTGTGGCTTTGCTTTTGGGGAGGCTGCTAACAGCTGTGCCTGTGTGAAGTTGCTCCTAGTGTAACAGGGCAACACCAAACAAAACTTGTGTGACGTAGCGCGACGTACACCTCTGAGAGAGCGTCACATCAAGATTGCCCTTGTTGATTGGCGGGGTCGGTCGTGAACCCTAGTACTGTACGGCGCCCCAGGGGAATCCCGCTTGGTAAGCCCTTCATAAAGGGGGCCGGGGGGGTGTGCTAATGGGGCGCTCTCCCATGCCGATTTGTAAGGCCCCCCCGTAAGGCGTGTTCGTTAGGATGGTGTGGGGCGCGGGCGCCCGTCGATCCCCCGCTTGTCTTTAGGGTGGGTGTAAGGCGGGGTGTTTCGGTAGGGGTTCGAAGTCGTGTCGAGACTTGGTATGTTGAATTATCTGGTGCGCGGTAGAAGGCTTGACCGTGCAGCGGAGGAGCTGCTGTCACTTGGAGCTGTTATGCGTTCTCGGTGATCGACGTGAGGGCCCACGTAGAACCAGCTCTACTTCGGGCAAATGTGTGAGATTTTTTTTTCTTTTTTTTGAGGGAAAGAGTGCCCCGTGAGGGGCTGTAAAATTCTCCTCCTGCCCACCGGAGTGGAGCTTCCGACTTGTCCACCATCCTGGTACGGCCATGCCTCTATGCTGTGCCTGGAGGACACCTTGACCAACCTATGCAGCAAGAGCTCGACACCCACTGAGAGACTGCCTTGCAGGCTTCTGTCCTTGCGCAAGTTAGTGAGACCAACTCTTTTTCCTGGTGTGCGAGAGACGGTCCTATGGCGCCACGGCATCACACTGTCGGTCGCACCGCGTTCCTCCTCTATGCGGTCCCCCCCTCTTGCCCAATCAGGTCATGCAGGTCGCTCCGTGCTTCTCTTGTTTTTATCCTCCAGACGAATCCTCAGAGAGCCCTCTGATAGCACCTTGGTCGATGCCAGAGGTGCGGGTTGCAGATACTGTGTAACCAGTCCATGAAATCAGTCCCGAGCAATGTCGTGCGTGTCTGTAGGTGAACGCTGGCGGAGTGACGAGCAGGTGAAAGGATATGACCAGTAGCACTGTTCGCCCGTACAATCCACGGACGACTTCACGATACAGAACGTTGTCCTCTGTCGCATTTATTAACCGGGACGAACTGCGTCGGAATGAAAGTGGTGTTTATAGTGGCGTCACTCCTCAGTGAGACTGTGACTACGATGGAGATGTGCAGATACGATCCGTGCATTAACCTTGTTTTCACGTCCCTACTTTACTCTGTCGACATGCTTGGTTACTGACAACACATCCACGCTCCATTTGAGGTGTTAGTTCGTAGCCCTGAGATGCTTTCACCTCTCGACCCCCCGCAACGAAGAAAGAAAGGGATCTGCTGTACTTGCTTTCTTTTTTATTTATTTTTGTACCACCACGACTAACTAAAAAACCCCCCCGTGATTCTCAACATGATGTGAGTGCATTTCGCAACAGAAAGAAACTGGGTAAATACCCTGGTAATTGCGCGTATCTTTTGATCTGTGTTTGCCGTGAAATACAAAATTAGACCAGCTAGATACAAGAATTTGATCACAATAACCTTGTTGTTTAAAGCACGGAACGAGATATGTTGTCAGAATGCAGATTGGGACTTGTGTTGTGCAATTTCACAAAATGTACAGATCTGAAGGCTTGGCTGGAGGCTTGCCCCGTGGCGATAGAGAGCGTGGGAGGAGCGGTTGCTGAGTGTGTCTTTTGAGAGGCCAGGCACCTAAAATCAACCTTGGGGGGGGATATTACATATCTCTATGTAGGTGGTTGACGAGATGGTTTTTTCTACAACTTTTGTTGGTGCAGGGGACCTAGTGTTTGTGCCACTGGTATACCGCGCGTCGCTGATTGCGTCTGTTGGGCGAGCCTTATTTCTTATCTTTTTTTTTTTTCTTCTTCGACATGCGAAAGAGTTGGGAGTTTTTTTGAGGGAGGAGGGCAGAAAGGGAGGGGGAGCCAAAAATTAAAGCTGGGAACTGAGGGATTGAAGGCTTGTACATGGATCCTGAAATATCTTCCCCATGTCCTTTCACACATTTTGTTAAATTCCTTAGACTTTTCTAAATGATTGAAGTTTTGGTTGTACAACTTTGTAAATGTTTCACGATACACAGGGAAAATTTTTTCCGCCTCTACCAAGTATATAGTGGGGGGAAAGTCGTCCTAATCAGGCTTCTCTCCCTTCCTTTACTGAGGTCAGTTCCTAGATTTACATTTAGCCATATTTGTTCTTACAAGTAATTCATTAATTAAAGTTTATTCACCTCCCTTACGGAGTCATTTTTAATTGTGTTTTCATGTTAGCATTTTATTACATGTATGATAAAGCACGAGAAGACTAGTCAAACGAGACACGTTCTGACTGGTAATTCCCATACTGTGATATGAATTAGGAATTTGTTCAGGCACACTGTTTCTCAAGAAACAATTGCTACTAACATCTGGTTTATTAGTACTACAATGAACAAGATAGAATATGATATTAAAAAGAATGTGTCGATCCATTGTGCGGTTTTACCGGAGAAAAGTAGTGTGTTTCTGTAGCTGACTGAGTGCCCTTATTAACCGCTTGCGTTCCATGAATTAAATTTATTAGTTTGAACCCACTCTACCCAACCAAACAAACCATTCAAGTGCCAGGCAAGGGGCAAGATAGAGAACAAGCCAAGTCGCTTCTCTGTTTAGGGTTGAAGCGAAAAGCCTCATCTTAAGAGGGTTAAAAACTAGGGGGTGGGGGGGAGGGGGGCGGTGGGGGGGGGGGGGGTGGGGGGGGGGGGGGGGATAGCCCCATGTGATGGGGGGGGGGGGGGGGGGGGCATTAGATCACAAATGAGATGAATAATTTTCTCCTTTTTATAACCTGGCTGTCATTAAGCAAAAAGGAATTGAACCCAAGACCTTTGAAAATAAGAGAACAGTACTTTATCCACAGGACGAAAACCAAATGTCCTCCCCCCCCCCCCCCCAAAATTTTCTGTGTTTTTTGTCTGTTCTGTGTATTGATTTTGAGAGAATGCTTTTCTGTGTGTCCATATGATCAAACCACCAAAATGCTGCTCACCTCTTAAACTCATGAGGAGTTAGCTGGTGGTTGGCAGAGTGTAGGAGTAGTTGTGTACCTGCTGCGCGGATCTCGCCACACAGGTAGGCCACGATACCCTGAGATAATCTATGTGATCGTTACAGCTCACTTGCTTGAGGCGCACCCAGCCAGCCTTGAAGTCTCATCCGTCCGACACAAAACACAGCAAAAAACACACAAGGTAACGAACGAGAGGATCTTGGCATGGAATTACACAGACATCTGGAGAAGGAACAGTAAGGAATAGGAGGGAACCTTAAATCAGACGGTCAAAAGAGACCTATTAACACTGGGTAAACCTCGTCCATTTGGAAATTGACTTGTGGTGTCCAGCAGCGTAGCTCTTGCATTTCTGATATAGTGGCTCCGAGGACAGACAGGGAGGAGACCGTGAGAGAAGGGGAAGAGCCGCAGGAGAGGGGGAGAGGAGGAGAGAGGAGGGGACCGAGTGAGGGGAAGAAAAGAGCGAGGGAAGAGACAGGGAGGGAAGAGAGAAGCGACGGGAAAGTGTTAAGAGGGAGCACAGTGGAAAGAGGAGAATTGAGGAGGAGTGCAAAAAAGAAATGGAGAGAGACAACGAAAAGAGGGGAAAGGAGGGAGCGAAAGAAAAAGGAAGAAAACGGAAGGGAAAAAAAAATGGGATGTGTAGAGCATGGCACAGGAGAGGGAGAGAGACGAGAGACAGAGGTAGAGGGACGACGAGACAGTGGGGAGGGACGGAGAGGGAGACGGGGGACGAGAGGAGAGAGAGCACAGAGCATGCAAGTTTTTTTAATCCAAAGAAAATGTGAACATTTTAGAAATTTTAGAAGGTCAGAGCCAAACTCATCTTCGAGTTCAACAGCATTTAAAAAAAAAAACAACCACCAAAAAAAAGACAGAATGGCAGAAGAAGACTAACGTGAAGAGAAAAATCTGCTCCTTAACTGGTACATAATAATTCTTTTAACAAAGAGAGTAACTTGATCAATTGTATAATGATGGAGTGTCAATTGTCAATAAAAACCTCAAGAAAACCCTTACTTATCAGGTCTTTAATTAATGGAAGGGGAATCTACTATTTGATGTTGTTGTGGGAGCTTAAAGGCAGTACACTACAGACAAAAGACAAACAATGTTCACCTGGGAAAACAAGATGGTTTTAAAGTGAAGGAGTTATTTTTTTACTAGGAGGTAAATATAGAGTAGGAAAAAGCAAAAAAAATAAGATTCCAGAAAAAACTTTAAATAGAGATGAAGTGTTTACGTGGGACATGAGGTGATGTTTAACAAGGGTTTGTAAGGGTTAAAGAACATAGCCCCTGGTAGGAGCAGTGACTGTCCAGAAGTTTAAACTGATGTGGCGGGGGCATGGCTATGAGGAAGGCGGAGACTGTCACTCTCATTATAACCCCCTTACCTCTCTCTGAACTGAATCAGGTTTAGCCCACTCACCGTAGGCGACAGGAAGGTTTTTCAACAAGCTAGAAAAAATGACCCCCTTATGAGTGGTTCGAAAACTCATGATAGTACGCTCACAGACAAACATTCCATGCATTTGACCATGGGTGTCTGCAAGTTAGTTCAGTAATGACAAAAAGAAAATAAAACATTGACAGAAAGAAGAACAACATAAAAATGACTAACGCAGGGAGTTTTTGTGTTTAACCACTTTAAAAAAAAACATTGAACTTAAACTTAAAAGTGGACAGTTATTATTACAAAAGCAAAACTTTCGGTTGGGAAGCAGAGACTAGATAAAAGACGACTCTTTTCTCAAAAATGTCCAAATGCATGAAACATATGAAGGGCATACCCAATCCTCAACAGGCCTTTGCACACAGGGGTTGATTCACCCTTCAAAAAAACATTGGTTTTTTTTGTTGTTATGCGGCAACCAATGATGGAATCATCACACAGCAGTGTGTAATCCAGCCTGTGTCAACTGGTAGTGCGGCACGGGGGGTCTTGGTGACCTCGTTTACCGCGCGGGATTAAAAAAGTGCAAAGTTGCGTTAACTGTGCCTGGTTTTTTGCATCAAGCTTGCTGGCGACACAAGATGTGTTTAAAATGAAAAATTCGTTTTTTCCCGTTGCAAGAGCAGTCTCTCAAGGTGAGTTTTATGCCCCTTCTTTTGGCGTTTTTAATTAGCGCAGACAGGCGCGGGGTTGGTTACTGTCAGCCCTTTTTGCTCCACCATGCCACCACGAAGAAAAAAAACTTAGCACCTTTGACAAAACCCAGGGCGAGTGGCGTCGGATAGACAAAAGAGGCAGTGCACAATTTGCGCTCTGAAAGGCTGAAGGTGGCGCGACGACTTTTGGTGTGCATCATTCTCAGTTTATTGTAGACCCCTGTAATCACGTGAAGTTTAGGTTAGGGCGAACCCAAAGCGTTGAAGAGCGAGGCACACGGGGTCAGGTCGGCCTCGGCAGAGGACTATCCACCACGAGAGAGGCGAAGATCGTTTCATCGAGAGGCAGGCCCTGATAGGCAGCCATTGGGGATGAGGTGATACACTTTCCAATCCAGCATTCCAAAGGCCAGCTTCGGTATGGCAAATAACACCATCCTCAGACAGCCGTCAAAGCCATACGAAAACCGTCTTCACCACACTTCGGGCCTCAGATCACGTTCGCCCAGCTCCTGTTCGACCGACGAGACTGCTAGCAGCCCATAGGCTGGCTGGCTCGCCGAGCTTTCTGCCCATCGTCATGTGAGATGGAACCAACAAACAGTCAGGTCCCAGGTCCTCTTTTCAGATGAGTCGCGGTTTAGTCTGAACACCAATGACACACAAATGAAAACACGGCCTTACCGAACTAGGAGTTTGGGAGGCGTGTTGGTGGGTGAACGCGGTTACATTTGATGAAGGTCTGTTCGCCAGGACCAGGGGCCTTTGGGGGAGGATCTGTTATGAGTTGGGGAGACGTGTGAAGGAGAACCATCCACCTCCCAGAGACCGCCAGGATCTCTTCCAAATGCTGCAACTGGAATGGCAGAGAATCCCTCAGAGGGTCATCAGAACACTGGTCAACTCGATGAGGAGTCGCTGCGTGGAAGTGTCTCGCCAATGGCGGTGGCCACACCCACTATTGAAATGATTTTGTGAACTGAAACAGATTTTGCGAACTTTGATTTCGACCCATCCTCTGTTTAATTGTCTGTAAATCAACAACCGTTCAATTCGATCCCAATGAAATTCAATGTACGTGGAACAAGATAATGAATTAAATCTGTTCCCAATTTCAAAAATCGTGGGCTTTTATATTTTGGAATTTCGGAAGAAAAGAAAAAAAAGAAAGAGAAAAAGTAAAGATCAATGAACGATGAAGACTGACTTGGACAGAGCTTTTCCACAAGCTGATCGTCAGTTTGAGGTCCAGGGAGGCCACTACACGACACACACGGCAAACACACACTGCACACACTGGAGGAACACACACAAGAACAAGTCACAACCCGTTGCAAACACACTTGCGCATGAGCAGTGTTGAAACTCACACAAGTTCATGTCGACACACACATGAACACAGCCAGTGATCACATAGGAGTAAACTGTTAATAACATTCCAACAACACATATATAGTGCAAGTTACCACTCCTGGCACCAAACCACACTTGCACTTTAGAAATTGTTAGCGGGGGGGAGGGAAAAGCCAAAAAAAAATAATTGAAATTGTGAAGAGGCTCGTACTAGGGGAGGAAGGCAATGACCCCATCCCCATTTTCAGAAAACTGGTTGAAAGTCGCGTTTGCAAATGGCGCAATCAGCCACCAATCTGGGCATCTCTTCTTGCTTGGGAGGATTTAAGTGTTTGGAGACCCATTCAAAATTCTCAACAGAAACGTCAGAGTGTCACTCGAGGGCACATTATTCTAGAATCCAGTGAGAAGGCTTATTGCGGATTGGCATAAGTCCCCCTTATTACAATTTTTTTCTATTTTTGGGTTCCGGTGCGGCTGAATGGAACTGGAGCCACAGTCCTGCCTAGGTAGGCATAAAAAGGAGCATTGCGTGGACAGGGCCAGGGAAGTATTGTCTGAAAAAATCATTTACAGTAGGAAAAAAGGACTCTACTTGCAACACACGAGAGAGTTGATCAGACATGAATCAAGAGGGTAGATAGTTCCAATTAGGGAGACCTTTTGTTGGCTTACTGGATTGAGTCAGTCTTTGGCTGTTTTGCGAAAGGCACACTTTGGACCGATGCCAGCGAATCAGACAGTGGGGACATTCTTTTGACTTTCATAACTGACGCCAAGACAAGACAAGAGGGGGCAGCTGCCCATTCTCCCAAGAGGTTAAAGAAGGGTTTGTTAAACAAACAGTATGGATTTCAATAGCATACCAGAAGCGAACGGACCTGCTTAAAGCAGATTTCCACTGTCCGTTTTGCCGTTTCCAGCCCCGCTGGGTAGTTTAGTTTTGTGCGGCAATATTGTGGATGTTCCTAACCCAGTACACAGTGTGTAATTAGGGACAACAGTGAACACCACTGTAAACACACGGCCACAGCACAACACCCACATCATCCACCGCAGCGCACACACACCACAACACACACAACCACACACACCACACGCAGCACACACCACAGACAAATACAAATAAGTGGATTTATGAATGCCACAAAACAAGAAAGCGAGAACTGCCGAGCAACTTTGGTAGATGAACAAGCAAAAAGATGTTTGGGAGTCACAGCACAAGGTACAGCTCGGGCAAGATAATGGCGAGGGAAACATAGCATTTTACGCAAAAAAGCTAGTGAGCGAGTAACAAAAACGCAGACGGCACTAGAAGGGGGGAACGAGTAAAAAAGTAAGGGACAACACTCCATAACACCTGTACACACTGGATGCAAACAAAACACAAACCACCAGGTCATGAATACACCATAAACACATCTGTGCTCAACTAGTGCCACCACACACATTGATGTGGTGGTAACGCATATCACAAAGGCTGGGTACCTGAACACAATATGTACATGTTTGTGTCATAACAGTAACACAATGGGGAGGAAACGTGTCATGTAAATACATGCTATGATACGCCCAGTGCACACAACTAAATAAATGTGCACGAATACAGTTGAGAGTGTGTGTCACGTGCGAGTATGTTAGGGGGCTGGCATTATGCTACTCTATGCAAGGCTCCGCGTTTTTCCTCCACACACATAGCCGTCTACCGTGACGCATAGACTCGTCTTAGCGCCCACCGACGGGCAGCACACGACAGAACGCACCAGCACACAAAAATATGCATTGTCCTCTCTCTACCCCGCCGAGATTTGCACTCTCACACCCGCGATGTTCCCCGAAACGCCCCCCATTCGTCTAAGCCTCTTCACCCCCCGACGCCGAAACCCGTGACGCAAAATACCCAAAAACCGATATCATCCTCTGTCCCCACCCCACCGACCCCAAGACATACCCCACGAGCCCCCCATTCAAACCACACCACCCACCCCACACCTCCCACGTACTCCCATTCTCATGTCGCTAACCAGCACAAAAAACCGAAGAAAAAAGGGAAACAAAAGAAACACGCAAAAAGCAAATCCAACCCCTTAAAGCTCAACCAGACTGCAAACAACCACAACCCCCAAGCCACACAATACACACTACTTTGCAGTGCAATCCCATACAACCACCCAATCGCCCCCACTTACCGGAATCACCCAAAAATCTCCAGAATTAGCACAGTGCGGGAGGAGGGTCCATCCCGCCACACCCCTGGAACCCTGTATGCCCTTGAGCCCAAGAACACAACGGCGTTTGTTCCACACCAGCCCGTGTTAAGCACCCGCCGGGTAGACGCGGGCTTGAGGCGCCCGGGGGTCGGGGAGGACCAGCACGTTCCAGCATAGTATGCAGCCGGAGTGAAGCCAAACCACTCATTCCTCACGTTCGCGCGCTTAAATCAACGACCGAGAACACACAGAGTCCCTTGATAAAGGTCAGAAAGAGTCTCACCAGTGCAGGCTGGGCGGGTCGGGGTTCCCGTCCAACCTTAGAAGATGTCATGTGCTGCGTGTCAGCGTGACCTGGTCGTGTGGGTGTGTGTGTGTGGCTGGGCCGGTGTGTACGTGTGTCGTGTCCGTGGTGCTGGCCCCGTGTGTGGGTGTGTGTGTCGGTGTGGCAGTGGGTGTGTGTAGTGGGGATCGTGCGTGGATGCGGTGTGTGCGTGGTGATGTGTGGGGCGTTGTGTAAGGTGTGTTTGTGTGTGTATGTTGTGGCGATGTCGGTGAGCGTTTGCATAAGTGTCTGTGTGGGCATACTCATATACCGCGACGTGTTGTAGGTTCTATACACCATAGCTCTCGCTAAGTAATAAGGACGATGTCTATGAGTTCAGACAGGAAGGGACGTGTATGAACAGATGGTATCTTGTGGGGGGTGGGTGCTGCACACAAATTGACTGGACCAACAAAAGCACGTGCTTGTATCTCTCAGGCCTGGGCGGTCGCAGAGATGCAGAATGAATAGATACATAGTAGGGGAAGCTGCAGCAGTACAACTGAAATCGTGAAGGTCTACTGGACCAGAGAACGGCATGGCTCCGGTTTCTCCCACCGAGGCTCAAGCAGCGCAAGCATCAGATCCCATAGTGCAATCCTCAGGCCGAACTGTAATATGAAAGGCATGATAGAATTCGTTGGAAACCCTACATTGCCCTGCTCTAAGCAACAAGTCAACAGTCTAATGTATCAGTTCGGGGCTCAGAGGGGAGTAGTAGAAGGGGGAAGTACACATGTCACAGACTGTGGTCTTGGCAAGTTGTCGAGGGACTGGCTTCTGAATAGGTGTGGTGGGCACTCCTCCAGAAGGGTCACACGAAACATTCGCATGAGTTTCTGGGGTTCTGAAAAACTGATGTACCTACTAGAGTGCTTGTCAGTAGGGTGTGTTAGCAGCCACTGCAATCCCCAGGTGGATAAAGACCAGACATAACTCTGAAAACTAGAAAAACGCATGCTTGCGCGGGCTGCCAGCGCGAAGCTTAGCTCCTCAAGGGGTTGCGCGATTAAGAACTGTGGTTCCTGATGCCATATCTGTGTGATGACTAGTCCTCAGGCGTGATATGAGAGTAGACCCTGTGTGGTTGATTGAGGTGGGGAGGAACCTGGAATAAGTGGCTGTATAGAGGAATGAGAGGTATAGAGAAGGAAAAATTAAAAGAAAGACAGAAGCATGAAGAAGAGGGAAGAAGAAAAAAGACGAAGAAGGGAGAAAAAAAGAGAAGAAGAGGAGGTGAAGGAGAGAAACAAGAAGAAAGAAAGAAGAAGAGGCAGGAAGAAGCAAGCAGAAGAAAGAGAGACAGGGAGGAAGGAGGAGGAAGGAGAAGAAGGCGGAGAAGGTAGAAGAGAAAGAAGAAGTAAGCAAGAAGAAGAATCCAAAATAAAAGACGGGAAGAAAGCAGAAGAAGAAGAGAGAGAAGGAAGAGAAGAAGAAGTGGAAGAAGAAGAAGAAAAAGCAGTGAGGAGGAGGGAGTAGGAGAGGAAAAGGAGGAATAAGCGAATTAAGAAAGAGGAGGAGGAGGAGGAGGAGGAGGAGGGAGGAGGGGGGGGGGGGAAGGGAAAAAGGAAGGGGGGGGAAAGGGGGGGGAGGGAGTCAAGAGGCGGGCAGGAGGGGAGAAGAGCGGACAAAAGAAGAGGAAGAAGAAGAAGAAGAAGATGATGAATAAGAATGAAGAGATGAATCTTTAATGGGTTGGAGAATTAAGCTCATGATGGCCTCGCTTTTTACAATCTGCCCAACAGAACAACGAAAAAGAAAAAAAAAAGTAAATCGGTAACACCAAAGAATTACAAAAATAACAGCCAATATAAGAGTTCCTTGCTTAAAAAGGTTCTCTCGTCGCCTCCTTCACCCCCCTCCCCCCCACCCCACCCCCCCGACGGCCTTTTACCACTCTCCCAGCCACCACACACCACGCCCCCCCCCACACTCCCCCCCCCCCCCCTCCCCCACCCCCCCCCGCTCCCACCACCGCCCCTCCTCACGCCCGCCTCCCCCACCCCCGCCCCCCCCCCCTCGCCCCCCCCCCCACCCCCACGCCCCCCCCACCCCCCACCCCCGCCGCCCACCAGCCCCCCCGCCTCGCCCCCCCCCCATCCCCCCCCAGGCGCACCCCCCCCGCCACCCCCCCCCCTCCCCCACCCAACCCCCCCCCAACCCCCCCCCCCCCAACCCCACCCACCCGCCCCCCCCCGCCACCCCTACTCCCCCCCCTCCCGCCTACCCCCTCCCCCCACACCCCACCCGCCCCCCCCCCCCCCCCCCCCCGCCCGGCCCACCCCCCCGCCCCCCCCCCATACCACACGCCCACCCCCGCCCCCCCCCCCCCGCCCCCCCTACCCCCCGGCCCCCTCCCCCACCCCCCCCCCCCCCCCCGCGCCCCGACCTCCCGCCCCCCCCTCCGCCCCCTCCCCCCCCCAACCCCCGCCCCCGGCCGCGCCCCCCCAGCCGCCCCCCCCCCCCACCTCCCTGGCACTTAACCACACACACACCCACACACACACAGCACACACCACACACACAAGATCTTAATCAGCATCAGCAGCAGCACCACTTTTTTTTTTCCCGGGACGGTTAAGTATGTATTGTCAGGCTAATGTATAGTGACTAAGCCCTACGCAGTCAGTCATGGCGTAGCAAAAAGAAGGAACTTTAATTTCATTTTGAAAAGCTAATAATTGAAATAGTTTTCTGTATTTTGCTGTGGAAATGTGTTCCATTCTTTACAGCACAGGAGGGGGGGGGGGGCAGGAGAAACAGGGTTGTGAGGGAAAAACTAAAATAGCTTAAAAAAACAATGAATCTGAGTGAATCATAGCTTTAGGGGAGTAAAACGTGTAATAGATGATGATGTAACAACTAATGATCGGCTTCAGATCGGCATGCGTCGATGAACAATTTTTTGCATAGAGGATCAGAGTGATTGAATTTTAGACATGAGTGAAAGAGGCAGGATTCTATTTATGTACCCTAAATACATAAGCACAGAAGGATCGGAGATTGTTTCTGACAAGCCTGATAATGCGTTAATGATGCTCGTCTTTTGCACTGAAAGAACTATTGGTGGTTTTAAAGTTAGATGGCGCACATTATACCCCAGATAATAGAAGAAGCAGAATGAGAAGAAAGACAGAAGAAGAGAAGAGGGAAAAAGAAGAAGAAGAAGAAGGAGAGTGGTATTGATCTGAATCTACATGCTGGATGTTCGTTTCTCTCTCCTCTTATTAAAACTTATGAGGTTGAGTTATAAATCTCTTGTTATGCTAAACAGGCAGCAAGCAACAGATCAATGAGCCATGTGCCACTGCACACATGAAAGACCCCAGTGCAGTAAGGGAGTTCTCCCTGGGTAAACTTCTGCGAATGGAACAGATCATTTCACCTGCGGCATAACAATATGTATTGTATTCACGTCCAGCTACACTGACCGCAGAAGAGAATAAATTACTTGAAATAAATTAAGAACAAATCCACCCAGGCAGGTAAATTTAAAATGCACAGTCACAACACACACACACACACACACACACACAACACACACACACACACACAACACACATCACACACACACACAGGCACACACACACACACCACAGGCACACACACACTCTCACACATGCACACACACACACACACACACACACACACACCACACACACACACCACACTCTCACATAACCATACCAGACAAAAGAAAATAACAACTGCAGGACATAATTGTCTTTGTGTGGAGAGCAGCCCCAATTTTACAGCCAACAGAGAAATCTGTTGAAATACCATACATTCACTGATTACCTGTGAAGAACATGCTGATCTAAAGTATTACATACAAACACAGAGAAAGGGAAGAGGAGAGAGGAACAGAATGTATCACATATTTTCAGCAAAACACGGTCTCTGTCCTTCAAAATTTATTTTAAAAATATGCAGAAAGAGAGGGACGGCGACAGACAGGCAGAGACAAATAAGAGGGAAACAGACTCACTAACCATCTGCAGAGAATGAGCTGTTCTGAAAATCAGTGACAAAGTCTCTGACAGAGTCGGCAGAATGTCCCATACAGAGTGCCACTTTCCTGTAAATCACACAGACACACATACAAAAC
Source organism: Conus betulinus (assembly GCA_016801955.1). Classification (NCBI taxonomy): domain Eukaryota; kingdom Metazoa; phylum Mollusca; class Gastropoda; order Neogastropoda; family Conidae; genus Conus; species Conus betulinus. Next base: position 15,801 of record JADBJO010024680.1, read on the forward strand.
TTTTTTTTCTTTGTTGTAAATCATAGTTCCATGTATTCTTTACAATTGAGGGTCCTGGGGGCACTGCTGAAAAATCTGAGGGTCCTTTGGTGAAATTTATGGGTCCCTTCTATCAAAATAAAAATTCAAAGAAATTATTGATTATACAACAATCCTCCACTAACCCAGCTACACAAACCTCTTGAACACAGCACACACACACACAGACATCAACATAAACACTTTACTCAGCTGCTTTCAAACCAAAAGCATAAGAAGCAACCAAAATTGGTTTACTCCTATTTTAGAGACCCACCTCTGCCTCTCCTCATTTCTTTCTACCATGGTTTAACATTCTCAATATGATAAAGATTCTTCTGCAAGGAAGAACGAAAGGTAGAACAAAGGGGGAGGGGGCTCTAAAACGGGGCTTTTCTCTCCAAATCTTGCTACTGATCTAGACTTTGCCAAATCATCTTTCTGATGTTTATAACACTCTTACACTCGCTAGCCTTGCGTCTCACTTGGAATTGCTACTTTTTAATCGTAAAGGTCATTGTCACTGCCAGCAGAAAAAAAAAAAAACTTTCAAGAATCAGCTGCACTGGTGTGCATGTGTTGTTAATGTTTGTGTTGTTCATTTCCACTGGTATATGATGACTTGCTCTTTTGAAAGAGCATGGGATTCAACATGAAGATTCCTTTTAAAATCAATGGCCTCATCAGTAGTATGAGCACTGCTGCTATTTTCATCGATCTCTTCATAAAACTTGAAAACGATACGAAAAATATAGAGGCAGAACCTTTGTCAATCTCATCATTGGGAACATGGAAGAAGAGGAATAAATCAACCTCATCGACAAAACTGGAGGCCAGCTCTTGCCTCCAGCAAGTTTTTTTTGTGGGCAAGAATCACTGATTCTAAACCTGTGATTGATTCTTTCTCGCAATGATGTGAAGACCTGGGACGCTCAGGGACCACAATTCTGAAAATGAAGCTTTTGACTGGATTTGTCAAGGAAACTGGGTTGCTACATCTCTTTAAGAGTTGTCAAACTTTCCAACTTTGAACAAAGTTGCAAACATGGGTTTTTCTGCCCCGACGGCTCCTACCCAGAGTTAACTTGCTGTGGACTCAGTTGGGAAGACTGGGACCACACAGTCGAGTTTCAACCACTTAATGGATGCATTTCTGAGAGTGTTGCTCAAATTTCCTGACCAACACTGCAGGTGCCTGTATCTCTCGGGCCTGGTTGATGCCGGGATATATTATGAAAGGAAGCGTAGAGTACAGATCTGTCATGTAGTCTCAGACTGAAATGGAAATCCGTAGCATCATCTTAATCATCCTCATTCTCATCGATGAGATTAAAAAAAAAAAAGTCTCAAGTTCTGTGGCCCTTCATGCCCTGCTCTCATGGTGACCTCATTTCGATGTCCTCTCCACGTCTGTGGCCTTGGTTTGGTTCCGTCGGGGTCACCGGTATCGGCGAGTCCATGGGGGCTGTTGTTGGACGGACGTGGTGGCGCCCTCCAGAGGGAGAGCTCACTCATGTTGGCTCCGCAACTAAGCAATTATTGTGGTCAGTAGGGGGCTTAGTAGGTGGTGTCCTGTGTATGTTAGATCAGAACAGGCGCCACTGAACACCACCGAAGTGACTCGGCAGCAGTGCAGCGTCTCCTCTGGTGGGTTGCCTCTTGACGACTTGACATTGACTGCTCCCCGTGGATTGCTGGTGCCGGGGCTGGGCCACCGGGCTGTGGCTGTGGACAGGGTGTCGGAATGAGCAGCGTGGGTGCACTGCCTCTGAGGTCAGCATTAAAAAAAAAAAAGAAAAAAAAGTAAAATCTGTGTGTAAAGTACCCCTAGTTGTGCATTACATAGAACAGTGTTAATTATTCTTTGAAACGGACAACATATTCAGCAGCATGAATATGTATTGTGTTATAACTGTTCTTGTCGGATTAACCTTCAAAGACTTAGTTATCATAAGTAACACTTTATAGTACCAGTGGATCTGGAGATCTGTATTGTAATACCATAACAAATATTAATCAGGTTCCTTTACCAGGTTTGATGTATGCAAACGGATAGATAAAAAAAAAGAACAGTCTAACATTTATTTTCAAAAGTTAAAACAAATTACAACAGATTTATGTCAAGCAGAGTGGAATGCTGTGTAATGACCATACACAACTCAAGTGCACAAAATACATGGACCAAACGTGATCACAACACCACATATAAAAACATATACACAATCATACACACAAATACACTTTACATGCACACACACTCTCTTTTCTCTCACATACAAACACTTTTATACACTTTAATACACACGTCCATGCACTGGAGCCATACACATAGCACACATTTTCACACACACACACACACACACACACACACACACACACACACACAATTTGCTCATGCTACTGGCACACATGCCCATCTTGACACATACATCATTGTTTACAGCCCAGGTGACCACAAAGGGTCTGTCAGGACTGTGAGCATGTTCAAATCAGAATTAGGTACAGATTCCAATTTTAGTCTCCTTACAACTGATTCTACCATCCCACCTGTCTGCCATCACCAGATCTGTCTGTTGAAGGCGACTCTACATTTCGTTTCCCAAAGGAGTTACTGTAATGGTTAGAACATCCATGACAAAGCGTTTGGACATAGAATGAATAAACAATGCAGAACAAACAAGACACAGAGTGACAGAGAAGCACAGTTTTTATGAAATTATTCAGCATGAACACTTTTCGTTCATACCATAGAGCAGACAATTTCAAAAACTAAAAAATACAGGTCTAGTTGCAAAGTGAAACGACTGCAGGCGGAAATCTAAACAAATCTTAAATAAATGTCAGCGAACCGCCCAGAGAAACGTGGACAAACGAGACACAAGACAACCACAACGCGTTTCGACCTCTTAGGTCTTCTTCAGGTGCAACAAACATGAAACAAATAACGAAAATGCACTTAGCTTTGATCGCTTCTGTGTTCAAGCACACATTTTCACACACACACACACACACACACACACACACACACACAGACACACAGACACACACACACTTGCTCATGCTACTGGCATGAGCAAATGTGTGTGTGTGTGTGTGTGTGTGTGTGTGTGTGTGTGTGTGTGTGTGTGTGTGTGTGTGTGATGAGCAAATGTGTGTGTGTGTGTGTATGTGTGTGTGTGGTGTGTGTGTGTGTGTGTGTGTGTGTGTGTGTGTGCACTTGAGTTGTGTATGGTCATTACACAGCAAGAGAAAGACAGAGAAGCTCAGCTTTCATGAAATAATAAAGTGGTGTTAACACGTATCATTCACATTCAGAGAAGGCTTGATTTTTTTTAAATGTTTTTGCCTTGTCTCTCTGATAACCTTGTGTGCAGATTGTTAAGGTATCACTGAGGACATCCTGAGATTCTCCTTCCATTGTTTGCAGTGCCCTGCTGCCCTCCGACAGCTGACATGGTACAGGCCTGCCCTCTCCCCGACCACACCATCCCACCTCATCAGTCCAACTCGTCTGTGTCCTCCAGGCACTGTGCCCTGCAGGATGGTTTGCAGCCAAGACAACTGTTCTTCAGATACGCCCATACCACATCAACTCTATGTTTTCAATGATAAGCCGGACATCATTATGGTCATATGCTAGTCTAATCTGGTGGCGGATTTCCTTTTTTGTAATGCATTTTTTGTACTACTGATTCCAAAATGTTGGGGTAACATTTATTTTCAGGAATTGAATGAAATCTTTATAGCTCTGCAGTAACTTTGTTTTCAGGAATTGAATGAAATCTTTATAGCTCTGCAGCAACCTTGTTTCAGGAATTGAATGAAATCTTTATAGCTCTGCAGCAACCTTTTTTCAGGAACTGAATGAAATCTTTATAGCTCTGCAGTAACTGTCCCAGTTTCAAACATGACGAGAAAACATGACATTTGGACAGTAACTATTGCTTGAACTAAAATGCAAAAGAAACTGCAATATTGCGCACAATCTTTTTCTCGCTCACCTGACAGTGAGAGTAAGATCCCTTGAGGATGTGGAAGGAACAGGAAACGAGGGAGCGCACATGGTGGGTGTGTAGGTCAGCCATCGCAGCCATGTGTTTGACACACTCTTCCACACACTGTGACACACTGATGACATGCTGAAACATTGTGCATGCACACCAATCTGATATAATGGTTTTCCATGTGATCTGTTGTTTTTCAACAACTAAGAAAGCAACACTGAATGAATAAGTATCAGAAGAAAAACAAATGCAAGAAAATAGTCCTCTTGTTGCTATGATAATGGCTTAGTGAAGCAAAATTCAGTTAAAAAAAACCAATTCTGTGAAATGAGGGTATACACACACACACACACACACACACAAGACAATGCACAGGCGTGAGCGTATTTATGTACATCAATGTAATCATATCATTTCACGTGCTGTATATTTGCATTTTTCAAGCATACACTCTCTCTCTCGCATACATGTATATACATATACGTAAACGTGTGTATGTGCATGTGTGAGTGTGTCGGGGGGTGGGTGTGTGAGCATTGATGTATATATAAATACATATACTAACAAGGCTTTTATGTAACGATTTACAATGTCATTTTTGTAATGTCTTATGTACTTGTGAAATGACTTGGAGCAGAAGAAAAATTTCCGATGGACAATAAAGTTGATTGAACTGAATTGAATATAATACACTTCTCTCTCCCTGTGTCTCACACACCCAGAGTTGCATACAATTACCTGCAATAATGCTATGAAATGATCCGTGTCTGTATCTGCACTCGGCCTGACAGCTTCGTGTACCTCTTCCAAAACAGCATCAAGCAGCTGACAGACCTGCACACATCGCACACCTGATGGTGTTACAGTGGAAGCTTTCCAAAAATTACCTCCAGAAATCCTCATCCTAAAAGCTGTTCTTTACATGTATGTGATTTTTTTCTTTTCTTATTACACTGTCTTATCTCTCACATGAATGTGTGGCTGCATGATGATGATGTGTATATGTATACACACATGGTAAAGAAGGAGAGATGGGTGGTGGGGGAATCACATGCATGTGTATTGGTACTTCTTTGCAGTTACAAATATGCAGGGGGAATTGGGGGGGGGGGAGGTGTAAGTATGTGGGGGGAGGGTGTGGTTCCAGAGTGTGTGGTTAGGAAGGGTAGAGGTAGGGACAAGGAAAAGGGACGAGGGTGGGTTGGGTTGGGCTGGGGAAACAAGAATTTTGCGTGAGGGTGTTTTGTCTGAGTATGGTGTGTGCAGTCTGTACTTTGTTCTTGTAAAAGGCTTTGAGGTGTTAATACCCTACAAAAATACCTAATCATTATCACTTTTATGATTGTTAAAGGTTAGTTCTTTAATTGAAGGGAGCCTTTATAAAGAGTAAACCTATTCTAGAAAAAAAAAATCAAGAAAATCCAATCTTTATAGGAACGGTAGTCTTCATTTTTGGGGAACTGTACAGGAAGGTTTCACTGAATATTGAGACCAAGTGCCTATAAACTGACCACAACAAATGGTATCAATGGGATTAGATGGTTAACTTTTTCCCCATGTAATGCCACACTTTTACAGAATATACTACAGTAACACAAAATCCCCAGATTATGCAATTATCTGTGACAATGATAAAATCTCCTATGAAACCTTAAAAAGAAGGAAGGCCAACCCTTAGGAAGTTCAAACCAATGATATGAAACTCTCTCTTGTGCACTCAATAACACAGCAAAATCTCCAGCTCTCCGTAATAGTGTAAACTTCAATGCCTGTCTTTTCAGAGTTAATGTGTGCCTGTCGCAATCAGAATCACACGACACATTGTAACATTGTTCCAAGGCAAGAAAAGTCAACTTTATGTAGGTACATATCAGATCACCCGAACCCCCGTCCTACCCTCCTCAGAAATTTCACCAAGTGTAGCGTCGTTTCTCTATTCCCTACCACAACTCCCCCCTTTCAGTTCACCCGTCTCTGCACTCCCTCCTCACCCACTCCCTTAACACTTTTGATTGAGAGAACTCCACGTGTCAGACTCCCTATATAGAACTGGAACCTACTCCAGTGGATCCAGCTCTCAGAGACTGTGTAGTGCAATGTCACCTTACGCTTCAATCTTGGGGAGCAGAGATAAAATACTCAAAAAACAAAATTGAAAAAAAAAGAAAGAAAAGAAAAAAGAAAGAGGGGAGCCCTAAACTATGACAGCACTTTGCTCACTGTGCAGTATAAAAAAAACACCACCACAACCACCAGCAACAATAACAACGAACACGAAAAAAAAAAAATCAATTGCTATAAAAGGTCAGGGGAATTTAGAGGTCATTAACAGCTCTAAGGACCAGGGCTGGTGTCCGCCCCACAATGCTTGGGGGAGACCAGTACACACCTTGAAAACGTCAATATAGAAAGAAGACTTATACAGGAAAGGACATGGAGCTGTAACGTGAGCATGGTCATGTACATGTTCACATCTATAGAACAATAGCTTGATTATGACTGCTTTAAATACAAAAGTTATGAGACACTGTATACTTTCAACACATCACACAATACATTCAGAGAATCAAAAGCACTGATCTGTATTCGTAGCCAACTATGGGCAGGTTCATGAATTTTCTTTGTGTGCCATTCAGATTGTTTACTTTCTCTTTTGTCGTTTCTTTCATCTTGGCTCTGATATGGTTGTTGTGAACAGGTTTTGAATTACATTACTATGCTTGAGCCTCACTAAAAGCACACTGGCTATAACATGCTTATATTTTAAACCTCACTCGAAGTATCCGCCTTGGCTTAAGGCTGTGTCCGGCCATTGACATAGGCTAAAACACTAAGGCTACATCAAAATGATGTTATGCTCTGCATAGTTATGCGGGGATTGTCTTCAGTTGTGACAAGCTGCTAGAATAATATTATCAGTCTCCAAAATACCCCTAAGTAGGAGTATGGCTGACCACGTGGTGGGGTAATCAAAAACGGTCACACATGTAATGTTCTCATCCCCCAGCCGATGCATTTGTACCATAGTGCTCAAGTACTTTGGCTATTCGGTGATGATCCCAGGAGTCTTTTAGCCAGTGTACAACAACAACAACAACAACAACTTCAAGTACAATTTGTTTATATGTGGTTAATGTACTGAGTGCTAAGGTAAGTGAGTACCCTGAAGAGACATTCTGCAGAACACCTTGTCTTCAAGCTGTTCCTGCTGCACCACAGGCACGAAAGACTGGCACAAAATTTGCAGAATGCCTGAACACATGAAACAAATTGTAACAAACATTTTGGGTCCCCCTCTCTTTCTCTGTTTTTTTCTTTCCTGTTTTCATTTCATGAATATCATATATGTAATAGAGAAAGAGAAAGAAAGAAATAGAATGAAAAAGGTAGATATGGGGAAAAAATGGTAATAGATCAATTCATGATTTCTTTACCCATGAATATAAAAATGAAATATATAAAAAAGAGGAAATCAACCAAACAACAACTGCATACCTGTATGATACAAAAAGCATTGTGTGTGTGTGTGTGTGAGTGTGTGTGTGTGTGTGTGTGTGTGTGTGTGTGTGTGTGTGGTGTGTGTGTGTGTGTGTGTTTTGTTTGTTGTGTGTTTCCATTTGGGTATGGAAAGGTATAATCAACTGTATGTAATGCATAAACAACAACAAAATCTGTCACATAAAACCTAAAAAATTGCAGCTACAGCATTATTACTAGTATAGCATTAATCTATTCCTATATTTGAATTCTTAATATAACTTACCAACAGCTTCATCGTAACGATTTGTAGTTTTCAAGACACATCTGTGGAAAGTCAAGGAAGGATAGTATAGTAGTTATAATAACCATCTACTAACCTTGCAAGATATATATGTTCTTAGAAAAAAAAGCACATCTTCTGAACATGGAGACCAGCAGTTTGGAAAAAGTAAATTTGAACCACTTCACAAACATTTTAACAGTTTTTCTTGTTTACACGATGTAGCAACACTCCTTTTACAGCAATGCCACACACTAAAACATTTCAATAATATTGACTATTAAACACATTGGTACTGCACACTTTTATCCCGTGCAGACATCACCGTTGCAGCAGCATCAATGAAAGTGGACGACAAAAACTAAAATTCTGGAATGAAATCACAGCAAGTGCAGGAATGCCTTTGTGCCAGAGATTTCCAAGACCAAGAGTGAAATGGGTTTGGATCTAATATTGGGTCTATGAGAATTTACGTCAGTGTGTGTTCATCAGTCGACCCAGCTGATGCACTTGTTTTTCCATTCTAATAATTATAGTTTGTTCAATATATATTGTTATTTTACGGACTTAACTTCGACGGTCTGATCTGAAATCCATAAATAAACAAGACAATCAGTCAATGCATACGGAGAGAAATGGGCACAGTGAAGTCGATGACTGAACATTGTTATGATTACAAAAATAATAATAATATTCAAACATTTTTGTTTTCCAAACCCTACAAGTTTTCTTTGGATACAATCAAACGTGGAAGTGCTTCTTCCACTTTTGCTGCGCGTTTTTCGTCATCCCAGGTCACGATCTCTTCCAAAATGCTGTACCAGACATCATTTACTTCTTGTCCACGAAAGACAGCTGAAGATGACAGATAGGTCCACGAAAGACAGCTGAAGATGACAGACAGCGGACCAGTTTAGCAACTGAAATGCGAAGAAACCACTTTCGTTCTCAAATATGGGCGCCATGTCTCCTCGAATTTCCGTTTTCCGTCGTCTGCAACGAGCCTCGTTTCTCCATTGTGAGAAGGGCAGTAATCGTTTTCCGTTGTGAGAAAGGGCAAAAAATGTTATTGTCCATAAGTTTCTATAAGGAATAAACACCTAATTTTTTCCTCCAGTGTGGTGTGTGTGTGTTTGTGTGTGTTTGTTGTGTGTTGTATTGTTCCTCAAGTTTACCGTCTTCCTCACTAAAAGTGATATCAGACGATGTCTAATGTTGTGTTTGTATGCATTCGTAGTTATGAAAG
>JADBJO010024681.1:0-24827 GCA_016801955.1 Conus betulinus
CGACGACGACAATCCATGATCGCGACAATGTTTGTAAAAATTTAAGATAATTTTTCTTTCATCAACTTGAACGCAGAAAAATCAAACTGACATTTCTTTTTTCAATTTTTATGCAAGTAGTGTAGCCTTAAAGGGAGAGGTGGCACGAAAATTTGACCATTTTCTTTCAAAAATCGTGTTGTGGGTTTTTAGTGTTTTTGCACTCAAAGTCTGTTGAAACCATCTGTGGTGTTCATTTTGTCTATTTTCACTTTTTTTTTTTTTTTTTTTTTTTAGTAAAAAAAGCACTTTATTTTCAAACACTGTTCTCTCAAAGTCACTTTTTTTTTCCAACAATGGTTGATGTGCAAGGACTACAATATCTCTGGATCCAGACTAGCTAGCTTGGTATTTTTTTTTTTTTCTTTTAATCAGAAATGATTTCTGCTTGCAATTATATTATCTGTAAGTCGAAACAGCACGTACTATTTGCTATTTCTATTGGAATAATTCAAAAGCACTGAAACGTGAAGCCGGATGGCCACCATATGGAAAAAAAATTATTGAAAAAAGAGCATTTTAGATATATATAAAAATCCTTCTGTAATTGCATTACTATAGCTCAGCAAAACAATATATAAAAATCCTTTTGTGACTGCATAAGTATAGCTCAGCAAAACAAAAGTCATTTTTCTAGTGCCTAACACATCCGCTATGATACAAATACGGTTCGTGTCATGAAGAACAGATCTGTCTGTATTCCCTGCTCAGAGTTGATTTCCATTTCCTGAGGAAAATTTGTCAGCAGAATCTGGTTCATTGTATTGGTCCACCCTTGGCATAAAATAGAGATATGCCTCCAGTAATCCTGTGGTATTCTCATCACCAAGGACACAAACACAAAATTGATGCCCCCCCCCCCCCCCCCTCCCCCTCCCCAATGCAGTCAGTGAAGAGTAGGTTAAGGTAGAAAGCAAATAGCCTTTAAGAAAAAAAAAAGATGGAAGTAAAGAGTAATCAGTGTTTAAGGAGAAATCGGTGAGTCTGTTGACCCATACAGTTTAAACATTTATACACGTTTGGTGAAAATGCAAAGAATTCGAAGAACTGGGGGGGGGGGGGGGGGGGGGGTCAGGTCAAAAGCTTGAGACAAAGTGTTTGAGCAGTAATTGCACTTGTGGTGGTGTAATTGTGGTGTTGGTGTGCTCTTAACAAAGAATGACAACTCTCACTAACTCTTATATGTGGAATCATGTCTGGCAAGGTCTGTGTGTGTTCGACATATTGATACTACAGTGGTAGTAGCTAGATTTTAAAGGCTGTGAAATATATAAAAAAAAAAAAAAAAAAAAAAAAAAAAGAGAGAGAGAGAGAGAGGGAAAAAAAAAACGGCGCCAGAGTATGCTGATGAATCAGATAATTGAAAGTAAATTGTATGGGGAGAAAACTATTTTGACAGTCAAGACTGGAAGATCAAGTATCCTTCTACCCTGTATTGTGTCTTGGTAGAAGAAGACATCCCAATCCCCCTCCCCCACTTTTTGCAAGAATTTGGAAGACGTGTATGCACACTTTGTGGAAAATGTGCCAATTTCAGTTGAAAAGTACACCAATATTAGTAAGAGGGAAAACAGGTCTTTTTGTTGATGTGTGAAAGGAGGTTTAAGTGTGCCAGCAGTCGGGTTCTCAGTGGTCAGCTCGACTGCTACATAACTGGAGCATAATGGGTTACATTTATGCCGACAGCAACCAAGAATTGTGCAGAATAGCCTTCACTTGATCTCCTGAGAGATGAAATCCCCCCTTGACTGACGAGTCAGTAAGATGGTGAACAAGTAACTAGTGCGGAAAACCTAGACCAGCAATTCCGCTGTCATGAGGACACTGACAGGAGAAAGATTCATGAAGAACAACAGGTGGAGAGAGGCAGACAGAAAGTTGAGGCAAAGTGAAGTGTTGCATCATGGGTCAGGCGGCATTCTTCATGCTGTAACTAACGCTATCAACGCAGACCCTGGTTCTGCTCTCGGAGCCCAGTCAACGCTGCAGTCACAGCACTAACAGGAATTCCCTCAGGACACCAGATTTTTACCATTTTTAATTAATTTTCCCTAAAAGCCTAAATCTGACAGTGACTTTATTTTTGTACAGTGAATCGGAGCTGTCTTTCATCTTCTGGATGATAAATGTTTTAAAAGACAAAATGATTGTTTTGTTGTTGTTTTGATTGAGTTGAAAATGAATACTTTGAACAAGAAGCACTAATTCAGTGCTTGGAAGAGGCCAGAAAGTTGGCTGCTTTCTCTTCAAATTAACCAATGAAATTGACTGTTAGTAGCTTGCTAACTGGTATGATTTGATGCAGGAAGTACTGTATCTGTACACCGACACCACTGGTTAAAAATTCTCTGGGAAATTCGGTCATATTATTTTTAGAAGACCATCGCTATCATTCTTGCGATGTGTCCTAAGTGACAGGTTTGCTTGCCGTGAATATTTTCGCCCCACATCACGGAGTGGTAAGTCGGGCACTGCGATCATTTTCACGGTGTGCTGTGAAAAAGTTAGTTTGAATCAAGTCATTACTTATTTAACCCTCTTATACTCGCAACGGGACAATCCGGGACTTAACGTCGGGCGCCTGTTCTTCCCGTACCGGGAGTTACCGGGACCTCTCTGCAGGAATTTTCCATCACGCAGTGATCACGTGTGTAGACACACACAGTCGCAGACAGTAACTAGGAAGACTCAGACATGGTCCAATCATGTATTGGCACTATTTTGGGTGATGGTACCGTGTGTGTTCATTGAGAATAGCACAGAACACAGCGAGTACTTTGTGAATGGAAACTGACCGACTTTCACAATGGCGGCTTTCGCGTCTGCTACAAACGATGAAGAGATGATCGACTACTCGCAAGAGGAGTTGGATCAAATTATTGTAGAAGTAGAGACGTTTGAAAGAAAGATGGAGAATGAAGGTGATATAGAAGTAGGTAGTGGTGTTGAAGAAGACAGTGAAGTGCAAAGCGACCCGGAATACAATGTTCCACGCAGCGCTTCAGACAAAATGGCGGCCCGCGACACATGGCACGGCAGGGGGTGCATCAGTTTCAGGAACCCACTGGGCCGGCTCACTCGTTACCTGACACTGCTACACCACTTTGATTTTTTTCGTTTTGTTTGTTCCTCTGTGTTTTTTAAGACTGCTGCCGATGATACAAACAGGTATGCAAGACAAACACAAGCTGCAAAGGGTGCACCTGACCCTCTTTTGTAGTACTGTATGTGACATGTGACAAGTTTTGTATGACATTGGTGGGACAACCAGTGAGACCTGTACTGCCAGGCAGCAGATGGATCGCGTCAGGTAGGCCTCAGATTTCATCTTACATTAACAACTTGCATCAGCATGGTGATTGCGCATGCTTGCATGCTGTAAACTTTATTGTCATCATAAAGCGTCACGTGTCTGGTGACTATTTGGTGACAGTGACACGACCTGTATTTCTAGGACAGACGAAATATAGTTGAAAGTGAAGTGCATGCTCTTATGAAAATGTCTGCCAATTTTCTTTCTCCTACAGGTACACATACATTCCCTATAAGTTAATAATCACACATACCCATTTTTAAGCTGAAACCTGTAAAAGAATCTGAAATCTAGGGGAAGTTTGCAGTCAGAGAAAGTGAGTAGAAGAGGGGTTAAAGAATATGATTATGGGTCATCATTTATGACAAGATAGGTACAGAATCGCGGTAACTTACCTTGTGCCATGCAGAAGTTGATTACAGGGACAAGCATCAAAAACACATGATCATCTCCCAGATGGGGAAGAAACTTGAAACTGTTCATTACGTTGTTGTTAAAGACAGTATTGTGCAGAAGTTTTTGTGTGTATGTTATTGCTATGATCATGTGCAGCAGAGTAGCGTCACTTTGACTAGATTTCAGACACTGCTGCATAATGGGCGTTGGATCATAGACGGTTGTGATTCTCTTTCCTGTTCCTCATGACCACTAATGCCCTGTTCTAATGTGTGCGATGGGTATATACCACTTGTTTTCCAACCATTCTATTTTTTTGTTTGTTTGTTTGAAGGGAAATGTTCCAAGAATTTTAACGATATCGGGTTGGTTTTCACTTTCCTGTTTCATCATGACCATCTCTAATGTGACCTTGCCACGGACAAGGGTGCTCTTGATTGTTGTGTTTATTCATGTTCATGTGAACCAGACAACACTATATCCAAAAAAAAAAAAAAAAAAAAAAGAAGAAAGAAGAAAAGAAGTATGGCTTGACCTGGTATGTGTTATGGTGTGGGTGTGTAAACTTTCCAGTCACATGCGTTATTCTGTCTGTCCAGTGGACAAGTGTATGACACTGCTGTATGAGGTCGTAAAACAGCGGGACCCGAGGGCTGTTTCCACTCTGTTGAAGCACAACTGCAGGCTGAAGAGACGGGTGATGTGGGAGACGAGGGGTCCCATGTACCCTGCGGTTCTCACCAAGCAACTGCCTGTTGTCCGCATGCTGCTTTCAGCCGGTGATGACGCCTGGCGCTCCAAACGATTGAAACATTGTGTAAGTGTTGTCAACACCGTGAGCTTGATGTCTCTTCATTTGGATCTATGTATATATGTATCTAGCTATACACCATGTATTAACTCATAATGCCTTCCGCTTTGAAAATAAGTATTTCAAGAAACACAGGGCACTGCTATGGGAACACCTATGGCACCAGTGGTGGCCAGTCTATAGGCCGGCTGGATGGGAAAATTTTGGATAATATAGCCGAACACGAATCCCTGTCGATCAATGGAAAAGATCTTTAAATGACATTTTTGTTTTGTGGACAAGAACAGATGATGAATTGGATCATTTTATGACTTATCTGAAATCTATCCATAGAGCAATCAAATTTACAATAAATTAATCCAAGCGAGAAATGGCTTTTCTGGATATTCTGATTAAGCTTATTGATGGCCTGCTGCAAACAGACCTAAACACTAAACCCACTGACGCTAAGTTATTTGCATTATCGGTCAGCACATACTCAGCACTGCAAGCAAGATATACCCTTCAGCCAATTCCTAAGACTGAGACGCATTTGCTCCTTAGGAGACGATTTCAGGATCCACTGCACTGAAATGACCCAACGCTTACAGAAAAGAGCCTGTCCTCCACACTGCATTCAGCAGGCCCTGAAACGGGTCCAAAACATTCCACGCAGTCAAACTTTACAGAACAGACAAAAGCACACTACACAACAGGTATTATCACACACAGTCCTAAGAACCCTCCCTTTAAAGTTCCAGGATTATGTCACACTTAACATACAATCAGGCAGGAGATTGCAGCAGGCCATTCCTGACCCACCCATCCTCGGAGAACGAAACAGCAGATCTCTGGGGAACCAGCCTATGCCCTCAGTCCTTCCCAGTCCCATCAGTGGAGGGGAGCCAGAATGCTTCAGATGCAGAAGAGACCGCTGTGTGATATGTGACAGCCATGTGGTTGAGTCTACCACCTTCACCGTTCGTACAGAGTCCTGGAAGTCTGGAAAAAGTATGGAAAAATGAAAAAAAAATCATTTCCAGGGCTGGAAAAGTCCTGGAATTTTGTAATTTGTGGCCATGGGTCTGGAAAAGTCCTGGAATTTTGTAAAAGCTGTGGAAACTTTTTCATGATGTGTAGAATTTCGCTTTAAGTTTCTTTACAGAAACATTGAAAATAGGAATAAAACAGAAATTAAATCACGCACAGTGATCGCGGTTTTCAGATTTCCTCTGACCGGAGGTTTAGCAGACTACATTTTTTTTTTGTGCAGAGTAGCTCCCCTTTTTACTGTGAAAAGCGTTGCGCATGCGCAGCTGGTACCATTGCTTAACTTCCTTTTGAGTCAACAGCGCTGCGAGGGAAAATAGCGTCGAAGTATTAAAGAAAACATGGGAAAATGTGTGTTCAGCCAAGCCTGGCTAGACAATACAAATTATCGCAAATGGATTGCTCCTGCTTCCTATGGATGTAAGACAAAAGCACGGTGCCTGCTGAGCAAGAAAGACTTCGACATCGGAAACATGGGCGAGCTGCTGTGAAAAGCCATGCGGCAGGCAAGAAACATGAAGAAATGATGCAGCTTTCAGACAAAACGACTTGGACTCCAACAATGACCGTGATTTGATTATTTTTCGGCCCAAGGATTGTCAAAGGTTTTTTTTTTTTTTTGATTCAGTATGGGATGCGATCATGCATTGAATGGGATGGGAGTGGAGGGTAGAGAAAATCAAAGGGCCCAAGGGCGATACACTGGCCTATTTTTAGACACACACACACACACACACACACACACACTGTCTCTAATGAAATCTCTCTCTCTCTCTCTCTCTCTCTCTCTCTCTCTCTCTCTCTTATCAAAAAATTTCAAAATTTAAATACGAAATTGAATAGAGAGCACATTGGCTTGTAAGTACTCAGCCATGTTGAACATCCAAATTAAAATGAAAGGCCGCAAGGCCTAGTGTCCTAATTACCTGACCTGACCATATCTCACACACACACACACACACACACACACACACACTCGCACAAACACACACTGTCTCTCACACACCTACACGCGCGCGTGCGTGCGTGCCACACACTCGCACACACACACACTGTCTCTCTCACATACATAGACAAACACACCGTCTCTCTCTCTCTCTCTCTCTCACACTGTCTCTATCTGTCTGTCTCTGTCTCTCTCTCTGTGTATCTGACTTTTTTACGCATGTGCACGCATGCGTGCGCACACACACACACACACACACTATTTTTAGTTACGGTAAATAGATTTTTCAACAAAATTTACTTAAAACGATCGTGAGCTGAAGCAGACGATGCTTTTTGAAAGCAGAGCAGAACACCGGATGGTAAAAGGGACATAAAGCCCCATCTTTTTCACAAGCAGACGAATAGCACATGTCTCCAACGGCTTCTGCTATAAAGGGACGTTAAACTCAGTTATTCAAGCAAACGATGTTTTTGAAAGCGGAAGTACTAAACCGGATATCGCAAGTAATTGAAGTTTCGAGAAACATGGCGTCTAATACAAAGAGAAAGCGAATGGATGTGCCAACTGGTGATGCCGATGAACCTGCATCAAAAAAGTGTCAGACGTCACAGAAGTTCCTGGACAAATACAGTGGCAAATTTCCTTCATTGTGAAATTGGACTGACGATTCAAAAGCCAAATGCGTGATTTGTGACAGTGCATTTTCTGTAAACATGGCGCTGCAGACGACATAAACAGACACATTGAAGGCCTGCGTCATGAAAAGAATGCAGCAGCGTTGGAAAAGAAATTTTTTTACTGCAAAGTTTTGTCTTATTCTATGCATAGGTTGAGCTGATTATGACACCCTGACCAGCTCTTTCCACAAACTGTTTCAAAAGAAAAAAAAATGAATGCAACTGATTTTGAGTCCGTGCTACTGAAATTTGAAATCGGTGCTACTGAATTCATTTTTAGGGGTAGG
Source organism: Conus betulinus (assembly GCA_016801955.1). Lineage (NCBI taxonomy): Eukaryota > Metazoa > Mollusca > Gastropoda > Neogastropoda > Conidae > Conus > Conus betulinus. The sequence continues at coordinate 7,502 of JADBJO010024681.1, forward strand.
CATGTATGACATCACTTGTTGGTCGGTTTTCAGTTGTTCAAATGTGTTTTCAGCAAGTGTTTCAAAGATAGGACCAACTCAAAGGTGACTTGAAGCACATAACTATGATTCTGTCATTCCCACTGAAATGTCATGAAAATGGGAGGGCGGTCAAAACACTCTCTGAATATTTGTGATTATGAAAGATTTATGTGTGGTTGTGATCAATTCATTTCTTATAAATCAGCAGTGTTCTGACAAGACATTTCAGAGTCTACAGATTTGTGCTATCTTGTTGCCCATATATTTTTTTCTTCACATTGAAAGAAAGTAGTAATTGAAATGTTCATCTTTAGACTTGAAAAGAAATTGTTCTCATGTAGTTGCTGCTGCTGTTTGTGTGCATGTGTGTGTATTTGTGCACCTCTGTTCTTGTGTGTGAAACTCTGCTGGTAATTGAGTGAACATTGTGTCATTTATTTGTAAGTAATTGAGGTTATTTTTTGTTGCCTGTAAATGTAATACAGAGTTTTTAGTTTAATGTTTGTTTTATTTCATTTGCAGATTGTGTTAATGGCCTATCGGGAAATGCGTAAAGGCAACCTGGATTTACGGGAATATGTGGCTTTGAGGCAGCATTTGGCAAGTCCTCCCAGTCTTGTCAACCTGGCTGTGTGTGAGCTCCGCTCTCTCATGGGGCTGCGGCTGCGCAGAGCAGTTCCTCAGTTACCCTTGCCGTCAAAGGTCAAGGATCAGATCCTGTCGTTTAATCTATCTCTGTAATTTGTCAGGATCTTTATTACTGCTGTCTTGTCATGTTGAAGACAGATGTTTGTGTCCTTTCCTCATTTTACCCTTGCCTTCCAAAGGTCAAGGATCAGATCCTGTCGTTCAGTCTATCTCTGTAATTTGTCAGGATCTTTATTACTGCTGTCTTGTCATGTTGAAGACAGATGTTTGTGTCCTTTCCTCAGTTACCCTTGTCTTCCAATGTCAAATATCAAATCCTTTAATTCAATCTGTAATTTGTCAAGATTTTTTTTTTTTTTTTTTGCTGTCCCAACTTCTGCGCCACCTCAGAGGCAGTGCACCCACACTGCTCTCATTCCGACAACCCATCCACGGCCACAGCCTGGTCAGCCCCGCCGCGGCCCCAGCACCACCAATCCACAGGGAACAGGCAATGTCAAGTCGTCAAGAGGCAACCCACCAGAGGAGACACTGCACTGCTGCCAAGTCACTTTGGTGGTGTTCAGTGGTGCCTGTTCTGATCTAACATATGCAGGACACCACCTACTAAGCCCCCTACTGACGACAATAATTGCTTAGTCATGGAGCTGGCGTGAGTGAGCTCTCCCTCTGGAGGGCGCCACAGTGAGTAGTTTCAATCATTGGTTCTCAACTCATCATCAGAAAGTGAACTTGCCAGGGGTGACATGTTGTTACTTGTTTGCTTCGTTAAAAAGAGCTGAACTGTGGCAGTTGTGTATTTAACAAGGCTTTTTGAACACATGCACTGTGAGAAGCATGTTGATGCTTCAGGAGCAATGGGACTGCTAACGGAGCACACTGGATTTTTTGATTGGATGTTTTACCTCCCACCCCACCCCACCCACCTTTTTTTCCCCAAACAGAAACGAACATGGATTTTTTTTTTTTTTTATTTTGATGGTGTGACAGCCCAGATAAGTGATATGTCATATATGTGCCCCACTGGCAGGCTTGGTTGTCAACAGCAAGAAGTGAGATGCACGAAGTGACAGTGGATATTGTTCATTCGTTACCAGGTTATATGCATGACAGCTGAGACAAAGACCTGTTTTTTCTCTTCTTTCTGTTTCCTTTTTTTGTTTGTTCTAGAAATTTATCAATTTGAAGTGTTCATGCGGTGTGCCTCAGGGAGGGCATTGCCCCTGGACCCCACCTGGAATTACGCGGCCTAAGGACCCCGTCCTTTTTCAGGTATTAAGTCGGCTGTTTTCCAGCCTGAGTTACTGTTGTTGTGGAGATGGCTGACTGATGTCTGGGGTATACTGGATGAGAAGCACCACTACTGAACTTCGAATGGAGGGAATATGTCAATGCATAGTCCTCTGGTGATGAGTTGACATCATTTACTTCCCTTGGACTGCTGTGCTTGGTCTGTGATGATAATAACATTCAGGGACACGACAGAAGAAAAAAGGAGTGGGGAGATAGACAGCAGAGGAAATTGGAAATTAACTTTTGGTTAATTAAAAGTGTGTCCATTGAAGAACGGTCTTTAGGAGCTTGCAAAGACATGCTACTAGTATCCCTTGTAATTCCCAGTTGCGCTTTGCTTTTTTTTTGGCACAGGATTTATCTGTGCTGCTGTCTGAAACTACTTTTGTGTTCTGCTGTTGATTTGGTACAGATCATGTTGTGATTATATGGTGCAGGTGTGTGGCAAAGCGCTGTTGTGATACATGGATACATTGGTGCTGATTGTGCGTTACAGTATTACCCTGCTGTTACGATGCAGACGATGTCAAGCATATTATATATTTCACTGGGTGCTGTTATCTTGCCGTTTGGTGCTATGACAGTTGACTGTTGAATGCAGCGTTTTGCTTTTCCCCAACTTGCTGATATTGCAAACATTGTGTTGCTAATGTCACAAACATTTTTGTCCGGTTGAATGCTTGATGTTGTGGACCCTATTTTGTCAGAGATGGGTTATATCTTAATTTTCCGTCTTTTTACAGATGAAATGTTTGCAAGTTCATGGTTGTTTTTAGGATGATATGTTAATTGCATGGAGAGGAATCTCTTTTGTGTGAAGCCCACTTGGTTGAACAGAGACTGGTTTTGAAAGTTAAGATCTTTAATTGAATTTATTTTGATCTTCTAAGGTACCTTTTTGTGTTTTACTGTTGGGACTCATGGTTTTGAATGTACGGTTTGTAGACAGTTGTATGCATTCTCATACAGTTTGAACTGATAGAAGTAATATGAGATGATCAATTGAGTGTGGTACGCAATCTGCGTATGTTATGCAGTGAACGGTGGGGAAAGGTTGGGGTGACTGAACAGTATGAGAAGGGGAAAGTAGAGACTGAACAATTCATGAAGGGATAGGTTGAACAATTCCTGAAGGGATAGGTTGAACAATTCATGAAGGGATAGGTAGTGAAGAGCTGCACATCAAGGAAAAAGGAGTGATAACTGAACAGTAAATGAAAGGAAAAAAGAGTGAGATGATGACAAAAGAGTACATGCAGAGCTGTCAAGTGGTGAACTATTTTTGAAGCTGGTGCCAAAGTTCTGTGCGGCCACCCCCACACACACTCCCCTCTCCCTCCCCAGCCGGAAACAAAAAACCAATTCACGAACTTGGCAGCACTTCAAATGGAACTGTGACAACCGATCTGCAGACTCAAATCTTATTTCGTCAAAATTGACCCAAGTTCAGTAAAGAAAGAAAGAGAAAACAAGACAAAAAAACCCACCAAAGACAGTCATACTTTTGCTGCCATCTTGTTGATTAGTTTTGTTGTCAGCTGTTTTTTGTTTTTCTAAGTCCAGTCAAAACCAGGTGATAACTAGCCCGACTTGCATCTTTTTACATCATCTTAGCCCCATCATCATGCGTGCGAAACAAAGTATGACTGAAAGCTCCGTTGAATCTGGCCAGCGAGATATTGAAGGTTTACACTCAGGATCAGCAATGATTTGTTGACAGCAGGTTTGCTTGTCGTGTAACTGCAGTATTGGGGTTCATTTTGCAAAGACAGAGTTTGCAGTGTAAATTCAGTGAAGAAAAAAAAAAACACTTTTCACTTACCTGTTCTTTCTTTCACATTCCCAGCTTACCTGTTCAAACCCAGCACCACGGAAACAAACCTATGATGTCACTTGTGGGGATGCCAGTGCTCTTCTCACGTTTACAAAATTGATAAGAATTTTAACCGTAAATAAGCCTATGGCTGCTGTTCAGTGTGTCACCAAGGGTATTCCAGTCGTTAGGGTTGCTAGGCACCACACTTGCCTTCTTTCTGGAATTGACAAAAGAGCGTGTTGTTAAGAACAAAAGAACACACTAAGAATGATGTAATGCCTTCTGTCTAGAATTGTCAAAAGAGCGTGTTGTTGAGAGAAAAGAACATACTAAGAACTATGTAATATTTGCTTTGACAAGGTCATTTCTTTCCCGTTCCACAAAGGCGATTACAACAGAAAATGTCTGGTGTCTTCACTGAAATGTCCTTTTTGATTCAATCCATAGGTTTCTGTTGTCGAAGTGTGTACTTGCCAATCACTGCAAGATTCAGTAGAGAGTTCCATCAGATGGAATGGGTTGACCTGATTTGCATTGAGCAGCCAACTTGTGCAATTTACACTACTGTTGTCTTATTGAAAAGAACTTCATGCCAAGATCTGGCTGATCATTTCTTTTTTTTTTCTTAATTACCGGTGAATATGCATGCTTTGATGGATCATTATGACTTGATCAGAAATGGTTCAAGTGTTGTTTTTTTTTTTTCTATTTTTCAAACACATGATTTATCTTGTCACTCTGGCAAACTGCTAGTCTCGAGAGAAGCTCTTGGAGGACAACGGAGAGAGAATTTCAGAAAAGAATTTTGAAAAAGAAAAGAAAGGAAAAAATTGCTTCTGCAATTTCTGTGATGTCACTTATGCATGCCATCCTCTCTGTAGGGCAGGACAAATGCCCCTTGCTTGCCTGCAGGATGGTTCATTAGCATGATTAATTAGCATTATTAATCGCCACCCACCAGCAAGGTGGGTTATGCCTGCCACTCACTGCCGTGTGTCAGTGTCACGCAGCAATGTTGGTCAACATTTCCCGGTATGCTTGCCATGCAAGATTCATTTTTAAAAGCATGCCGCAAATGGTACACCATGCTTAGAGGCTTTAGTATATAAAAAACTCTGTTGAACAAGAGCTCAATTTTTGGTTAGTGTAGGAAAGGGGGGGGGGGGGGGAGGGGGGTTGAGTTGACAGTCATAAAATGTTACTGAGGCAGCTCAATTACTTTTTCAAGTTACAATTTCTGGGTACATTTTGACCCGTTGTGTATGGTGAAGGTTACATTTGGAATGCTACACTTAAGTGTCAGAATACTATACTTGGAGCGTTTTAGGCTGTTGCAGCTATGTAAGGCACTGATGAAGTGAAAGAGAAGGAAATGGTAGATGTGAGAGATTTATTTTCTTCATATCATACATCATGTTGAGATGTTATGAGAAAGTTTTGATACACACAACATGTGAATTTTTGTACCCGAGTCTTTTTGTATGGATTCCTCCTTCCCTTGTTTGTTTGAAAATGGAATGTTGTTTTACTTGAATTCCAAATCAAAATGGGTGTGTTTTTCTAATATACCATTTTGTTTTACCTGTTTTACAGTAAGTGTGGGTGACGAAATAAAAAAAAAAATGTTAAAGGTTTGTGTTTTTTCTCCATTTTTTTTTCCACAACAGGGTTGTCAAAACCATGAATACATTGGATACTGCACCAAAGCATACAAGTTCATGTAAGAATTACTAGTTTTTTAAGTACAAAATGCACATGTGTTCATACTGGAACTTTTTCTTGTTTAGTCCTTATTGACGAAACCATGATGGAAAAAAGATACGACAACATTTGCTCACACAGTAACTATCAATGCTTTGTAAGGATCCAAAGCACCTATGTTCATATCAGAAGTGTCTTTTTCTGTTTTAGTCCTTATTTACAAAACCATTATGGGAAGAAAAAAAAGGACATTTAATGACACACTGTCTCCATTTTGTAGGTATCAAAAGCACCTTTATTCGTGTCAGAACTGTAATCTTTTTATTCTTTAGCCACTGTTCACAAACTTGTGACAGAACAAAAGACATTTTAATCACTCTGCCACACATAAATTAGACAAACAACATAAAAACACACAAGAGATACACGGCGTGGGAATCCATGTGCAAATTTATAAACGTGAGAATGATTACAGGTGCACTATCACAACCACTATCAACACGACCAGTCTGATAAGAATTGTCAAAATACTCCTGCTTTCTTTTCAGCATTCATTGTGCTAATGCAATTTTTCAGATATTACACACACATGCACACTCACAGCCCAAGATATGCAGGTTGTCTGGGGGGTTTTTTTTTTTTTTTTTTTTTTTACGTAAGAAATAAACCCCAGTTGCAAAAGAACATGATGAATTGGTGTTGAACAGAAACCACAGAAATCTTGAAAAATACATTTTATTCTATCACTTCAATAATATCCAAGCTGTTGAAATATTCACATGAAGTATCATTCAACACATACTGTTCCTCGATATGTAAAGCAGTAACTGTAACAGAATGACTTTTTTTTTTTTTTAAACCATACATGTTTTTTAATACTGACAGTATGGCTGAGAAGGTTCACTGTAGATTTATGACCTTCATCATCCAGTGACCTTTTCATGAATTAAGGCTGAAAAAATCTTATCACAGTTGTTTGTTGTTGTTCTTGATTAATTGCTGACAAAAAGCAGTTTACCCCCTCACACACACACACACACACGCCATCCACACACACACAATTGACACGAGGCGATTATTCAAATCCACTTCATCACACAAGTGACTCAAAAACCAACATTGACTTGCTAATCAACATCTCTGCTCAGACTAAAATTCAGAGCTTTGTATGTGATGCCAGTCATAGGAATCTGTTGTGAATTATAAAATCACACATCTTTAATTAACTGGAGCAAAACTGAAAGAATGGCAAGAAACTTCCCACTTGGTATAAAAAGTATATATAACTATCAAAGATCATGCATATGCTCACATGCATATATGTATGAAACCCATACTACTTTGTGTTCAGTACACAAGAAAAAAAGGGGTGGGTGGGTGGAAAAACAGGCTCTTAGAAGACTTGAAAGAAAATCTGTACAACGTAAAAGGTCAAGAAAAGGCGCACAGAAACACACTCGCCCAAACCAGGTTCACTTTATATACGTATGAACATGTCCATTAATAATGAATACATTCGTGTTTGGAGTAAATTGGCTGATGCAGACATTAATATTGAAGATTTGTTCGTAACTACCCTGGCCGTTGCGCATACGTCATGTGAATTGTTTAAGTCACAGGAACATTGCAAAGACAACACAAAAGGGTTTTCTTTTTTCTTGAAAAAAAAAAACTTTTTTTTTTTTTTTGCAAACTTGCAGCTGCCTCTCGGAAGTAAATCGCACAGACCTATAAACATACCACTTGCACGTCTTGTCAAAGCTTCCAATAATTTTTCCAGAAAACTGGTTTATTTGGGTGAATCTGGAAACATTTTTATGTATGACAATTTCTCCACAGAAAGACAGTGTCTCTGTCCAGGAAAAAAAAAAAGAAAAGATGGCCTTTCAGTGTTGTGTGTGGCAAGTTGTAATACTTGCGGTGGCTGAATTTTCGTTTTTGCTGTTCTCATTGTATACAAAATGTAATGCAAAAAACAAATCGTCAATGCTCCAGATCTTGCCTACTCTTGTTAGCTGAGCTGAAAGCTGTATGGAGGAATACCCTGACTTTCTCTTCCCTTTTCAATGGTGTACGCTGTTTACCACAACTAAACAGCTGAACAAGTTTATGCACAAGCCTGGAGAAAAAAAATCACCATGCTCCTTCCCCCTCCTCTTCTCCTTTGCCAAAATAAGATCACAAAAAGATGTGAGGGGAGTTCCCTCCCGTCCTACAACAAAATCGTATTCCAAGAGAGGTAAATGGGGTTACCCTCTTCTGCAACAATGAACAGGAATCCCCTGATATGGAAACTGGGGGAGTGGGAAGAGAGGAGGTGGCATGTCTCCTCCTCTTCTATGACAAAATGAAAAAAACAAGGGTACCAAGGGAGGTAAAGTCGTGTTCCTCCCTCCCCTGTGACAAAATGGGAGCCATAGAGACCAGTGGGAAGTGATTCCCCTCCTCTCCTGAGAAAACTGGATCCTAAGCACGCATGAAACTAAGGAAAGGCAACAACAGTGGAAAGATTGTATGGGGGGGCGGGGGGGTCGATATTTCTGTGAGCAGAGGAGACAGCTTTTATACCACCCACAGACTGTTCTGAGCATTCCCACCTGACTTTTCAGTGACAACCCTCCACCTTTTTTTTTTTTTTTTTTTTGGCTTTGTTTTCATTTTCGGCTGATTGAAAAAATACAGGCTGATTTTCCAATGAAAACAGAAATTTCATTCCTGCCAAATGAAGAAAGTGGGGTTTCCCTCCTCTCTTAGGACAAAATGAGATCCTAATAAATGTAAGAGGTGAACAGGAATTCCATCCTCTTTTTTTTTTTTATCATAAAATCAGATACAGGTGAGGTAGAAATGGTCCCCTACCCACTCCTATGACACATCAGACGCAATAAGATGTGACTCGTAAGAGATGTTCCCAAAACTTGATTCCTACAGTTGTACTGGGGTTTCCTACACCCTCTCCTGTGAAAGAAATCTTATCCCCAGAGAGAGTTCCCATCTTCTTTAGAATGCATCCTAAGAGATCTACTTCTAGTGGATTTCTAATCCTGTCCTATGACAAAACCGGATTTCAAGAGATGCCATTTTCCACTCTGCTATGACAAAATTGGGTCACAGAAGAGATATGGGAAGTTTCCCTATCTCCTAAAGCAAAATCAGTGAGAAGTAAGTGGGGTTTCCCCTCTCCTATGACGAAATTGGGTCTCAGGAGAGAGATGTGAGATTTTCCTATCTCCTAATGCAAAATCAGCAAGACCTAAGTGGGATTTCCTCACTCTCCTATGACAAAATTGGATCCCAGGAGAGAGATGTGAGATTTTTCGATCTCCTAATGCAAAATCAGCAAGAAGTAAGTGGGATTTCCCCTCTCCTATGACAAAAATTGGGTCCCAGGAGAGAGATGTGATATTTTCCAATCTCCTAATGCAAAATCAAACGATGAGAAGTGGGATTTCCCTTCTGCTATGACAAAATTGGATCCCAAGGGAGGTAAGTAGACAAAACTGGATCCTGAGAAAAGTAAGCCAGGTAGGATCCCCAGAGATGTTAGGGGGTTGGGTAGGGGTGCTTTCTCTCCTCTTTCATCACAAAATCAAAATATCAAGAGATGTAAAAGTATTTCAACTGCTCTGTTGACAAAATCTGAGACAGTTCCCCCCTCTCCCATGAGTAAATGGGATTCCAACAGACGGACAAGAATTCATGCTTCTCTTAGGTCAAAATTGGACTTGATGAATGAAAACAAGCATAATGTATCTTAAAAAAGTGTAAGTACTATATCCGCCAACTGAAACAATGAATCACAAGACAAAACATGATGCATTTCAACTTCGTAGGTCTTCTTAAGGCAAGATCAACAACACTCGGGACAACGAAAATGAAGAACGAGCAATCACTTATCAAATTTGGCGCAAGCTTCAATGCCCATCTTGCGTTAGTGAAGAGGGTGGGGTGTGGAGGGGGATTTTGGAGGTGGAGGGGAGGGGGTCAGAAGGAAGGAAAAGGGAAAAATGTGGTGGAGGGGATGTGAGGCTCTCCTCAGGAATCGTCATCCGAGAGGAACATCCTTGCAGAACCCTTGTAGAACTCGTACTGACGCACAAGAATCTTGGTGATCTCGCCGAGTGAGAGTTTTCCACTTGAGGCCGTGCTCCTCCACCTGCACTTTGTCGGGATGGTAGTGCACCACGGCCTTCTGGTACAGCTTCTTCAGCTCAGTCCACTCTGGCATTGAGGAATCTGCTCCAAAAAAAAAACAGCATATTTACAAATATCCTACCACCTCCCATATACAACAGGCTATGCAGGTGTAAAAAGATGTGCCCAGATACGAACAGGAGTAAGTATAGGTATCCTTGCCTGCTCATAATCATACCCATGGTAGTGAATGCACACACACACACACACACACACACACACACACACACATACATACACACACACATATACAGGTAAGCAAACATACCTACTCCCTCTCACAGTTTCACCAGGCTTTCAATATCAAATACAGATGACGAAGCCACCCATACATTAACAGAAGTCCCCATTGCCAAATCTGCAAGTTTGCACTATGGCATTGCAAACTGAAAACTGCCGGTTAAGAAAGATGGAGGGGTGAAGAATTACAACAGCCCATTTACCACAGTTGGTGCTCCACTGATCTGTAACATCCAGCAACACATGTATGTTCTGTCTAAAATGAACACTGGAAATGTGCTCACTGATCTGTCAAAGAACAGCCAGACAACACATGTATGGTTTGTCTAAAATGAACACTGGAAATGTGTTTGGGGGAAACCACTGATAATTTTGTGACATTCAGACAGTGTTCAGGAACCAAACAGTGATTTAAACCATTTGAATGGAAAGCCAACGAGGCAGAGTCACAACATTTAGTCGAAAAAATTAAGGAACCAAACGGTGACAAAGAACATTCACACCAAAAATTAAGAAACAGACAGCATTTAGAACACGGACAGAAAGCCAAGGAAACAAAAAAACCCCGATTTAAGCCTTTTTTGAACAAAAAGTTAACAAACTAAAGAACCGAAAACATTCACACAGAGTTGAGGAACCAGCAAAAAATGATGTAGAACTTTTTCTGAACAGAATGTTAACAAACTAAAGAATTTAGAACATTAAGACAGAGTTAAGGAACCAAACAGTGATTTACTACGTTAGGCCAGAGAATCCAGGAAGCAAAAGACACTCGACAGAGCCAGGACACGATTAAGTAACTCCAGCCAGCTGCCCTCAAGATACCGTGAGCTGCTGGATCTCTCTCTCTCTCTCTCTCTGCGTACGCAGGTTGATACTCCTGCAGACACTCCCTGTAAAGACATGCAAGGATTCATCCCATCTAACCCAACAAAGGGAGTGGAGTTTTGTGTGTATGATAATTTTTTATCCTGCCTTTCGAAAAAACCATTATGGGCCGTTATAGCCGTTAGTAACTACTATAATGGTAAAATAACAAATAGGGCATCATCCGTGGCCCATAATGAACATGCCTACAAATTTTCAGAGAGATTGGCCAAGTACTTTCTGATATATTCCATAAAGAAGGAAAACCGTTATGGCCGTTAGTCACAGCTATAACGGTAAAATAACACATCGGCATCATCCTTGACCCATAGTGAACATACCTAAAACATTTTCAGAAAGATCAGCCCAGTAGTTTTGTCTGGAGCGAGTGAAACACATTTTGACCACGGACGGACACACACAGACAGACAGACAGACAGCATTTCTTCGTTCCCATAACAACTGGGAGTAGGTGTACAAAAACAAAAAGTGGTATCATATTAACCTCCAGCATTGTACAGAAAAATATATATAATTTTTTTCATGAAGTTGTTCTTTGACGGAAAGACTCTGAAACTAGAAGTAGACAGTTTAAATTAGATGATTTTTTTTTTTTTTGTCTGTTTTTTGATTTTTTTTAATCAAAAAAATATATATGACTAGCCATTATATTCGTTGAATATGCTGTAATCTCTTGTTCACAGAAACGCAGTGTGTGACGCTTGATATGATTGAAAGGCTGTAAACTTAAGCTTGCAGGGGCCCCCGTAAACGCACAAGGTGCACAAAAGACTGTAGGACGTCGATCGACCTATTAATATGAAAAGAAAAGAAAGTTACTCGACCATCAACAAGTCTGCCGCACCCGTAACCACAGTTGGTGAAAATTTGCTGGATGAGCGTGCAAATGATTTAAGGGGTTTTCACAGTTTGTACAACATCGGAAGAGATGCCGTTTGTTTCTTGATACAGTCTAAAACAGATAGCTTCGCACACACTTCATGTCAAGATCTGAATAATGTGTTTTTTTTTTTTTTTTTTTTCTGTCCCAACTTCTGCGCCACCTCAGAGGCAGTGTACCCACGCCGCTCATTCCGACATCCCGTCCACAGCCCAGCCACGCCCGGCTGGTCCCGCCGCAGCAGCCACGGCACCGGCAATCCACAGGGAGCAGTCAATGTCAAGTCGTCAAGAGGCAACCCACCGGAGGAGACACTGCACTGCTGCCGAGTCACTTCGGTGGTGTTCAGTGGCGCCTGTTCTGATCTAACATACGCAGGACACCACCTACTAAGCCCCCTACTGGACGACAATAATGCTTGCTTAATCGCGGAGCCGGCGTGAGTGAGCTCTCCCTCCGGAGGGGCGCCACCACGTCCGTCCAACGACAGCCCCCATGGACTCACCGATACCGGTGACCCCGACGGAACCAAACCAAGGCCACAGACGTGGAGAGGACATCGAAATTGAGGGTCACCATGAGAGCAGGGCAATGAAGGGCCACAGAACTTGAGACTTTTTTTTTTTTTACGGATTCCATTTCGGTCTGAGACTACATGACAGGGCTGTACTCTACGCTTCCTTTCATAATATATCCCGGGCGTCAACCAGGCCCGAGAGATACAGGCACCTGCAGTGTTGGTCAGGAATTTGAGCAACACTCTCAGAAACGCATCCATTAAGTGGATGAAACTCGACTGTGTGGTCCCAGTCTTCCCAACTGAGTCCGCAGCAGCAACTCAACTCTGGGTAGGAGCCGGTCGGGGCAGAAAAACCACATGACTCTGATGGGATTCGAAACCCACGACCTCTACAGCGATTGTGGACACATTCCAGTTCGTGAATTTCTCTCTCTCGATCTCTCTCTCTCTATCTCTCTCATCTCGTCTTCATCGTGCACACACACACACAACGTCACACACACACACACCCACACACACACCACAACAACACACAAGTTCATCGGAAAAGTATCCTTAAAAATGTTTTCATACAGAAGCGAGGGATCAAACAAACATTAAAAGGCGTATTGAGTTTGAAAATTATTTTAGAAGAAGAGAAGGAAGACAAATCTTTCCCCCTGTTTGTTTTTTCACATACAAACTTTCAGGAGTAGTGCATAAATTAAGACTCATTACCACAGAACATGGGGAAGATCTGATGACCACTGGTACCCTAATTGCTTGTCTACGATACGACTGACTGCTGTGAAAAAGAACATAGGCTAGAGGGTCGAGATCAGCCATGGATCATATGGACGCGCATGTGGCCGCAAAAAATGAGTGTTCATGAGTTGCAGACCGCAAGTGTTTGTGTGTGTGTGATGGTGGGTGTATTGTGTGTGTTGTTCTGTGTGTTATTTGAGCGTTGTGTATTGGGCATGCATGTATCCCAAACAGAGAAATGTGTTCAGGGGGGTGTGCCTAGGACATCACCAAGGGGTGGCAACTGTAAGTATGACACAGATTGGTGCATGATTTTCATTGTGTCAGCACGCAGGGGGGTGGGTTTGGGGTAGAACGTAACTGACAGTGTGACTGGGCGTATTGGGTTCCAATTAAATGGGGCGTCATTCGAAAAAAAAAATGAAAGATAGCAGAGAGAAAGGGTGTCAGTATGTTTGTAAGCGCGGCAAAAAAAAGAAACGCAAGCATCAGGCTGGTGACCCGTGTGGTGCAGATGTGTTGTGTGTGTGACGCGCGGCAGCGAAAAGAGCGAAATAGAAAAAGAAGGGGGGGGGGGAGCGGGGGCCACAACGAGCAGAGTAGAAAGAAAACATGGGGGGGTGGGCTGGAAAGGTGTGGGTGTAACATTTTCAGACTGTGGTATGGTGTTGTGTGCGACGACAAAAAATAAGGGGGGGTTGGATAAAAATATCCGTGGGGGGGGTGGTGGGTGGCTAAGTTTTAAACAAAAAAAGGAAAGAAACAGGAAGTTCCAGTCGATGAATATGGGGAGGCGGGTGTAGAAAAGGTTCAATTAAACAATTAAAAATAAAATATTGTGTGTGTATCTTTACTGGCTCGCAATATTAAAGGGTGTGCCCTCGTGAGTTAGTGAATATATGGGCACCCGGCTGCATGAACAGGGACTGTACAAAGGTATATCAAAGGACTGACTGTAGTGTGTGGGGGATAGGTGAAACAAGTAGGAACAATGGGAGACGGGATGTGAAAGCGCGGCCTGGGGGGAACTCGTAGTCGACCACCCATGAGTGCAGCCTGAACAGCTCTGGATGTAGGGAAACTAAAAAATATGAGGAGTGGAGAAAGTAGGGGATGGATATTAGTAAGTCGGGGACAAATCATACGCTCAAAACAGAAAGTGCGGGGAGTCATCAAAGGGGCCTAATTAGGGTTCGCGACAAACTGGGTATGCAAGTGTGCACGAATCAACTCGGGGTGTGGAAATTCCTCAACAAAACAAAAAGGGAATATATGACCACAGCGATAAACTGGCAAACAAAAAGTGAGTGTTAAAATTATGGAGAACAACACCAACAAGGGGGGTAAGGATTGAACATAATACTGGAGAGAAGTGGATCATACATAGGGTACAGACACTTCAGTCTAAAGAAACCAAAGTAGTACACACAACACTTCGACCAGAGCAATAGTATGGGGTGGAGACTAGGTAAAATAAACGTGCTCGAAAATACCGCAATGTGCGAATGCAGTGGGTCTACAATCCCGTCCAGTACGACAGGGTGACATGATACGGAATTTGAGGGGAATTGCGGCATTGAGCTAAAGCCGAACACAGTGCGGGGGGAATAGTAAAATAGGGAACGTAGGGCAAGGCAAGTGAAAAGAAAAAGAAACAGCGAGGAAGAAAAAAGGGGGAGGAAAAGAAAACAAAAGGAGAGTCGGCAAAAAACAAAAACGAAAGAGGTAAAAAGAGAGAAAATGCAATATTTCAAAGCCGGGGAACAAAAGACTCCGGGGGGGAAAAAGGATCAAATATTAAAGGGTATCAATAGGGTAAATTGGACACGTTGTGGGTGTTGTGTTTGTGTTGTGCAGTGATGTAACTGGATTGGGGGGTTATGGGGTTCACCACGGTCTAAAATATGGTAAAAGATAAAATAAAAAAAGAAATATTGATGGGAGTATCGGGGGGGGGCAAAAAACCGTGTGCAAAAAAGAGATATGGTGACGATTAAATTGAAAGAAAAAATGGATTAGGGGGGGATAAAAAGGGAGCTCTATGTTTTTATCTCAGTCTTTGATAAGTGTTTTGGTATTTTACAAAAAAGTCAGGTTAAATGCACAAAAAGACCAACCGCAGGGGGTGGTGGGGGGGGGGGAAACGGGGGATCAGCCCCCGGCAACCCCCCGGGCCCCTCCAACCGCCCGTGTCAAAGTGGTGTTAAAATCATTCTATTCTTGAAATCTGTTTTGTTGAGGGTTTGGTTGTCCCAGTCGCGTTTCCATGTATGAGGTTGTTACGCTGCTGACGTAATTGTACCACCGGGTTGGGGGGTGGTGGAATAAAAAAACAGAACACACCAAAAATTGCTGGTGTGTCGCCCGATACACAAACCATTTCACGCAAAATAACGCTCTCTTTCACTACTCCCCCTTTCACTGGGGCGCGTCGCAGAAAGAAGACAACGAGGGTGGGCCACCCTCCTCCCCTCACAAAAAAAGGAAAAGAAGAAAAAGCAAAATTTGTTGTTTATTCCCACGTCAGCGTTACTTGGGATCGATATAGTGTGACAGTCTTAAAAATAAAAAGAAATAGATTAGAACTTCAAAAATTATTAAGGAGAACATACAGATTGTTGCCCATTTGGGAAAAACATACCTCTTTGGCGGAAGAAATATACACTTTGTTTTGATCTAACTTCTTCAGTATTGGTGTCACACGGCTGGGTTTTTGAACCAGAAGGTTAGATCAGATGGAATGAAGAAGTGATAAACACTGAGAGTTTCCAAGGGTCACTATGGTGAGTGCAATCCCGTCGTAGTGTTAAATTAAAAAAAAAAAAAAAATCTTTTTCTTCTCGCTCGCTCATTTTTTAAAAAATGATTGACATTGCTTGAAATGTTTTGGTCAAAATGGGAGAATGAATATTGATTAGTATTTTGAGTTTCTAAAGTTTGGCGGTCGTGTGTGTTGCAATGATGAGTCTATAAATGAGGAATAGAATCAAGTGTAAAATACACGATCAAAAGAAAACAGGTGTATCCAAAGAAACTGTTAGAACTGTTTAAGCGGTTTTTTTTTTTCTTTTTGACATACCTAATTTATGTTTTTTTCAAAATGTCCATCCTTTTTCCGTATTGTAATAGTTGCTTATATATTTTGATCGTTTCTAGAAGGAAGACGAATTGTCAAGAAGAATTTTGAGTGTAAAAACATATGGTCAAAACTGTTCGAGTGTGTGAAACGGTTGTGGTTGAGACCGGTCCTGGCTTTGGATTTACGAGATCATTCCTTATGGGGTTTGTGACTGTCTTTCAGTCAAAGATGTCCCCTCGTTCAAACAGGCGTGTCCAGCATCAGCACACAAGTCAACGAACTTGGTGGTACGGATTGCGGCATTTGTATTTAATTTTTAACAGAGAGTCACACTTGGAGGATGACAAGCATTTAAAAAATGTAGGGGCCAAGCTAAAAAAAAAAATAACTAGTTCAAGCCTAGACTGTGAATGGTTGAAAGCAACATTATTTATCAATCAGTTGTTGACTTTTTAAAGTTTTTATTTTATAGTTTTTATTTTTACGCTAGTGTTACCAGTAGAATAATTAAGATCTCCACATGGTCAACATTTATAAATGGGGTCAGACTGCATGTGAACTATTAGCTGTAATCAAACCAATGAAATAACTCAACAATTTTCATTGTGGTCAAGCAGATTTTTTTAAAACTAAGTTTACTGTGATGGAAGGGGCATTGGTCAATTTTTTTTTTTCTCTAAAGAGCATTTGCTTGTGGGATTGGATGGTCATGAATTTGAGTAACACAGGGGGCTGGAGATTTGTAAAGCGCTTACAGCTTGATCTCTGCTGAGGGTAGGTGCTATATAAGTATTCATAATAATAAATATAATAATTTGCTACTCCACTATCACATGCTGAATCTCCCTTTAAACAAACAAATAAAAACTGTAATCCAGTCGTAATGTTTTACCACACACAGTTTGAGTAAAAAGCCTTTTATATGGTGGCCAGAATAGCTCAGTGGTTTTGACTCCATTTCCCTTACAGTCCTTAGAATGAGACTATAAATGAGGTTCCTTGCATGAATAGCATGCATAACATCTTGCACACATGTAAAATCCCATCACCAACTTTCGGAAGAGAAGGCCAGTTTGGCTGTTGGTATGGATGATACTTTACACTTAGCATGCACCCTGCATGAGAAATAGAAGGAAGTAATGAAATTGAGTGAGCCAATATTGATTGGATGACATGGAAATGACTGAATGAAGCGCCAGCTGGCAGCTCTTCAGTCGGTACTACCCAGGTAGACAGCCCCCCGTGGTTGTAAAACGAGTGGGGATTGTAAAGTGCTTAGAGCTTGGTCTCTTTCTGAGCATG
>JADBJO010024682.1:0-15000 GCA_016801955.1 Conus betulinus
TAACCAATAACTGAAACTTTGTTTCAACGTAAACCGTTGTCACATGTCTGATAAAAGAAGAAGTAGACCAAACTATTAAAAATACTCTTTACCACGGCCCATCAAACCAAACACTGACCCAATGGTCGCCTGGTACATAGCTGTGGTCGGTGTTGAGCACCACGCGGACAGGTCGTTGGTTGGTGAGATATAGTGGGAGGTTGTTCCTGGATCTATTCCCCCCAAAGACACATCAAGCGTGCATGTCTTTAGTTTACACTGTTGGCAATGTCCACACTGTTCATGTTGAAAAGTCTTGCCAGCACGTTGCGGGACACGTCGATTTCGATCATATTGTTTGTTCAGAGCTCTGCATACACAATCACATGGACAGGCTCAGCCAGAGCTTGAGAGATCACGGTTCCAGATGAAGTGCGCCACTTCTGACCAGTTCAAAACTGCTGGTCTCCATCCGCAAACTCCGGACGTCAGATCAAAAGCATACAGGGTGTATCCCCGGTCATAATCTTGATACTTGATGGCATCTCCAGTGTCTTTGTTCACCACCCCCTGTGCCACAGCATCAGTCTGTGGTAGGCCCTCACAAAGAACTGGCGATGTTCAAAATCTAGAGTCAGGGCCTTGGCAGGAATCTGCAGCCTGTCCATATTACAGACACAGGAATTTAAGTTGGCGTGTGAAAATTGAATGGATTTCTGATGCACTGTCCCATTGAATGCTGCGCTGTCTACAAGAGCGACTACGATCTTGTCTGTGGTCTGACTGAGACAGAGAGATTGTCTTAGACAGCGTTTAAGTTGCCTTGGGGAGTAGCAAAGGTCTTCTCAATGATTCTCTTCAGAGGCTACTTGCACGTTCCCCTTTCCAGTGCCTTTTTAGGAGCCAAGGAAACAGCTGGGTTCAGTTTCACTTTGTGAACAAACAGAAAAGCGTGAGTGATGACACTTTTATAGGATGCCCCCACACCACCATCAAGAGCCATGAGGCTGAAGGCGTTTTTGGAGGAGATGAGTTTGATTTTTGACATCCACTCCATTGATCAGGTAGCGTTTCCTGGAGCATATCTGTGTGAAGACGCCCCAACATATCTAACTTCACCCACTCCTAGCCGTCAGCTCACGTCGAACCTTCAGGCTGACATTGTCATCTTCTTGGGTGTCCTCAAGACGCCGGGCGTGTGTCGGAGAAATACAGACTACATGTTAAATGGCTGTCTTTTGTATCCTTGCCACAGTTCAATGTTGTCTCGATGTACGCCCGGTAGGGGTAAGTGTTTTGTAGTGGATGAAACAGGGTGTCGTTCAGAGAGACATTCAGCTATGGAGCCAGTTGTGACGGGGGCAACATCAGTGCCAGCGTCAAGGGGTGTACCATCAGCTTTTTGTCACTTTAGCACGGATGTGGAGATTGGTATTGCTCCGAATCCACGTAGTCTGAGTGGCACCACTGATTCGGAATTCAATGGGTGCACCATGGGCCATGGTTGATAGTGGGTGATGTTCTACAGAAGCATCTTCTACCGCTGATTGAGTACCCATACAAAAAACAAGTCAAGTCCAGTATTTACACTTTCACGCGAATGATGGGTGCAGCAACGACATGGTGTCTACCCAAAAATGTCTTGGGGAATCCTGGTGGTCTTCTTTTTCTTCCCCTTGGTTGCGTCTGGACAGACATATGCTGGTTTAGGACGCTAATTTTATATACGCCTCCTAGTGGGTTCACCTGGAGGTGTTGCAGCGATGGTTACTCTGCTCATTGCTTGCTGCAACAATCATTTGCCAGCCTGCTTACCCCGTTGCTGGAGAGCGCACTGTAAAGTTTGCCCAGACAGCACATCTTGTGCAAGCTGCATGTCAGTTTGAGTCCCTTCCTTCAGTGAAGACTTTCCACCACTTTTTAACAATGGGATGAGAGTATGCCCAAGCTCTCCTAGAAGGTTTCCAAGTCCTCTCCCTCTTTAATTTCTTCCCCCTATAAACACAGGAAGCCCATGACCAGCTTGGCACAGTAGTAGTCTTCATAAACTTTTCCATTGGTTTGAAGGGAAGGTGACGCACCATCTCTTAAAGGCTGTCAGGTCGTCTGCACCAAAAATGAAGCGTCACGATGGTATTGCCCCTTGCCAAATGACAGAGGTTTGCCTGCTTCTTTGGTTAAAAGGATTCCCATTGTGTTGAAAGGAAACTACTGAGAGGAATATAGTTGGGATTATCAAAAATATGATGTACGACTTCAGTGGACTGATTCCCAGTCAGGGCCATTCGGAGCAAGGGAACCATCACATCGCCAACAGGACAGGGTTTGAACCAGGTTGTAGTAGACATAGACACCCTCAAACCTCGTTCGAGTTTTTTGTTCCTTCATGGACACCACTCCCATACATAATGTCTTTCTTCGACTCAAGGTGTCTCTTAATGTGGGGCTGAACTGAAGAATGCTATTATCATCATACAGCCTTACTGTCACTTTTGGGTAGCGCAATTATAATACAATTTGATTTTGCTTTTTTTCTCTCTTCCTCACAGACCATTGATAAACTTGGTTTAAACTATTAATCAAAACTTCTGCTGATTCATACAATCCCACAGGTAGTAGTTTCGACTGTTGATCTGAATCTCCATCGGGGTGAAACTGAATCCAAAATTTTTGTTCTTCTATGTTAAAGTATGTGTTGCTGAACAGGATTTCAAACTGGCCCACTTCGTAATCTCCGTTCAAGTCAAATGGTTGAGGCAGTTTTGGTGAAAAGTTGACTGGCGTTGTTATCGGGGTAGTACGACATAGAGCTCTTGCGGGATAACGTCACTTAAACATACTGGTTTCAGTTGGTAGTTGGCTGCGGGTCGATGCTAGGATTTGGAAGGATGTACCCAAGACAACTCCCAAGAAGAGCCACCCACAGATTGTCTGCTCCTTGACCGTGACTCAGATTAAATAGAGACACACCTACCACCACATAAACCAGGAGCATCTGACAAATGAAAACAATTTCACCGCGAGGAACTCGGGGTCCAAAACACACGCCACAGTGCAGATTTTCTGGACCCACGTAGAGTGACGGTTTTTCATCATCATCATGAGTCAGAGCTGATTCTATTTGGTTCTGATCAGGCATGGTCAGTGTGTGTAGGTGGTCAGTGCTGTCTGAGGAATCCATGAATTGAATGAAGAGTCATAGCCACATCATTTGATTAAATATTCACGCTGTCCATTAGCTTTTTTGCGTTGCTTCAAGATCGCTTCAATACGATAAATATGTTTTCTCCCCAACTTTCTGTGTCTCCTGGTCATAAAACGTTCCTTGAAGCTCTTCTCCATGATCGTCTTTGAGAATGTAAGTCACTGGGATGGTTTTTTTTTTTTCCACTGACTGTAAACAGTTTTTCAGACCAGGAAGGCAAATAACCTTTTTAAAATTTCTTCCTGGTTTTACTGATGCGTACACGATCTCCTATTTTCAGTTTAGAGTGAGGAGAGGAGGGAGTAGGCTGGTCGCTGTTGTTCAGAGTTTGCCATACACATTTTTTCTTGGTTGTGTGTTGTCACTTCTGCAGGAGCACACGCTGGATGCTATGGTGAAACGAATGGTTGTATGCATTTACCAACTATGTTAAGATTTCCACAAATCTCAAATTTTTTTTTTTTTGGTAAAGAAGCGCCAGAGCTTCTCTTCAAAAGTGCGATTTAATCTCTCTACAACAGAGGCTTTGGTGTCCTCGTTTTCTGTTACAAAAAACGTGTGTTCTTCTTTCCTTCGAAAACGTTTGAAATATTTTGTTCAGAAACTCTGCCCATTTGTCTGTTTGAAGTTTGAGAGGTTTCTGTCCCTGTTCAAGGATGCGTTCAAAGGCCTCCACCATCACAGGTCCTGTCTTGTTTTTCAAAGGAACGACCCAAGCATATGCAGACAAGACATCGATGACTATCTGAAGATAGGTGAAACCATCATTGTTTTTCTTCAGGCGTTGGACGTCAATCAGATCAGCTTGCCATGCGTGGGTCCATTCCTCCTACAACAACACGCCTCCTCTCAAACTTGTGTCGCATGGGTTTATGAAGAGTGTAAAGCATCTTTTTGACTAAACCATTCTTTAAACACAGCCTCTTTTGCCTTCATTACACGTTTCAAGGCGTGAATACCACCAAAAGATCCAGGGTATTGTAGTGTGTAGTAAGCCTGCCCCAACGTTCTGTTGTGTTCTTTTCTTATTTTTCCGCTGAGCCATTTCAGGTGTAGTCAGTATGACTCCCAATCCATCAAAGGTGCAGTCTTGCTTTAATCTCTGTTGTTTCCAGTTCCGTCTGTGTGTCTTTCTCCTCCAAGAAAAAGGTGTCTCTCCCTCCAACTGGTCAGAGTCTTCTGTACCTCGTGTCTTCTTGACAGATGATAAGACAACGTTTCTCAATAATGGTGGGGGTGTTGGTATTTGTGGTGTAGAAAACATGGGTTGAGGGGGAAGAGGAACCCACACCAGCAGGCCCTTCAGCAGACTGTAAAGAATAGGACAGAGTGCCATGTATTTGTGTTGTCATAAACTTCCACCGATCGGGGTTTTCAACTATATCTTGGGGGATGTTGACATCACTGAGAGCAGTGGCAAAGGATTTCCACCCAATGGGTTGAAAGTGGCGACGTTTTCTTAGCACATCATTGACCAAATCAACGAGGTTCGAGAGTTTTTCATCAGCTGTCCTCGCCAAATGATTTCACCTCCCTGGTTCCATTTCAGATCTGGGTGATTCTGAACGCGGTGTAAAAGTCGCTCCGCTTTGCTTTCGTTTTTGGTACACTCTCTACAACATTCTTCTCTACACTTGTCAACACAGGAGCTGACACGTCAACAGTCTCTGTTTTTCTGATTCGGGGTGGGTTGAGGAGGTGTTGTGCCTTGAAGTCACTACTCCCAGTGGTTTTTCCTTCAACTGATCAAAACGTTTCAAATATTTCCAAAGTGTCTGAGGATACATATAAGTCTTGTCTCCAACACTTGTATCATTGTTCTCTAACATATCACGCATCTGCTGATCCATGTCCCTAAGACTGTGAGATGTTGCATCAGGAACCGGAGGTCCGTGAACAGTCTAGCACATGAGGATCCACTAAAATCATTTTCTTAGTATGCTCCACGATGTGGTTACAATCCCCCCAGTAACTGTAACTGTCCAAGCACCCCCAGGACAGGTTTGATGAGTGCACACCAAGAAACCCTCCCTTCTGCAAGATCTGCTTCTTTCTCTTGCTGGATGTTCCTTTCTTCGCCAGCGACTGTAAGCTCTGCTTGTATCTGCACAACTGTTCTTCCGGGCAGGAGTCAGTCTTACACTGCCTTTTAAGATGTTGAGGGAATATTGACACAGGGTGTTGATCAAATCTGGCGAGGTCCCTTTCAGGACCGCCTTAATAACAGCAGGCTTTGTACCACACAACCACTGCAGCATGGGTAGATTCCTTCTCATACGTGCTGACATGATGGTGAAGAGTCAATGTTCCAGTCGCAAAATAACCGGGTGTTTAGATGGACACTCGCTTTTAAAGATCCACAAAGTTTCAATCTCTCTGAAGGACTACCACCACGAAACAGACAGTGGCTACTCCAGCGTAGATTGTATCAGAGACTTCACAGTGTTATATAATCTCCACATATGCTTCTCTCCATTTCTCCACCAAAAAGAAATTGTTGAAGGTAAAACATTGCATACCGGACCATGAAAATCATTTCTGCACATACACGACTTGGTGAGCTGGGGATGTATAATTGTTCTCAGACAGAGATGATCGGGTATTTCCTGACGAAGGTCAAACAACAAATAACCGTGGGGTTTGGGTGAAGCATCTTTAAAAGCTTCCTAAAACTACTTGAGTCTTCCGGGATACATCTGTTTAGCTAAATGGGTGATCTGTGAGACGTCTCTTGGATTCTTGAATACCTCGAGATAATAACTGTTCAAACTGATGGTACGTTGGTCTTTGTTTTTTCCCAAACAGATTCTGCACGATGTCCATGACGCTCATGTTGTGATGATGACTACCTTTGGTGAATAGTTATGTCACCCTGTCATCTGTTTCACTCATCAAGTCATCAATCACCACCAAACATCGTTTCCGATCATCCCATTCTTCTATTTTGGGTAGTCCTTCAATAAAAGTGACTCCTTTCAAAAGATTATATCCAGACTGCCACTCTCTGTAACACCACACAATCTGATCGGGAGGTGATGTCAATACTTCATTGGTGTGATTTATAAACCTAGTGACCCAAGTAGTTTTTTTTCCACTTACTGTTTGACCATCAATCACAAAGGTAAATGGATGTCTCCACCTTGGATCCATAGTTTCTTCTGTTAGGGCCTCACATTCACATTCTCCTTTATTACTGGTCTACAGACTTTAAAGCGCATTCCCTGTTATCCTCATCATCCTAATCATCGTCACTGTCATCACCGCCATCTATTGTAAAAAAAAAAAAAAAAAAAAAAAAAAAACGCGTCGACAAACATCGATCCGCATGTGCGCAGCAACACAAAACACCCCCATCTATTTTTAACCCCCTATGTCAGCGGACAACCACTCCACCAAAAAACAAAGAAAGAAATTTTCTGGTGGAGATCCCTTCCAAGATTGCAATTTGAGGCCTCAAAGTTCCTCACCCTACTACTCACCACAGAGGCAGCTATTTTCTCTTTTTTTCCCTTCATTAAGCAGCGCACAAATACTGTACTTCTCGTTCTTAGTTTTTCAATACTAAACAGTTGCGCTGAAAGGTTCCTTTCGCAAAAAAAATCCCCAGCAGGAATCAAGTTTCCAGTAGGTAGGCAGTAGGATCCATGGTTGGACGCTGAGGTTTTCCATAGGGAATCAATATTGATTAAACAGAATCTCTATCAGACTTCTCTCTGCGCTACAACGACATCGACCACTCTCTGGTCGTAAGGAAAACTAGGTTTTCTTTACACAGTCCCCAAGGTTGAATATAAACCGCCACCTTGGTCCAGGCCAAGCGCTCCTCCTGTCTGGCAGCTCCTGGTCTGCCGTACATATCGGGAACACACCCGTCCTACAAAACAGTGAGCTTCTCTCACTAATCACGTGTCTCAGCGGCCAGTCAACGACTAGAAAAGGTTAAGGACTCAAAGACCGCTTGCATAATGGTTTAAAATTTCCATTGAAAGTGATAATCTTGCTTCTTAAAGTCAGCCGTACGTTTCAAGCCCAGCATCTCCCGTCATGACAACTCTGCACCTTCTTCAGCTGACCATCCACGAGCATTTGGGGGATCCTGCTGCATACTATGTGGATGGCAGTGTTACTGATTTTCGAGACGTAGACAGTCGATGCTAGGACGTCTACGCTTTTACTTTCAGAAATTAAGAGCCGGATGCTTAGTCATGCACCTCAACGTCACAGGTCTTATGCAGGAAATGGTGGTGGATCACCCACCCACCCCCCCACCCATCCCCCCGCCCCCACCCCCCCACCCCTCCAACATCTGGTGAACCAGCAAAGAACAACAGAGAAGAAACATGTAGCGTCTTCAGAGAATCTGTTTATAGTGCCGCAACACATGCCTTGACATTTGTTCAACTGCTCGGGTAAAAAAACAAAGACAGATAAGATCCTGTCAAAGTAGAAAAGCACATGTGGAAACAACACAGCTGGTTCCCCGACCCACTGAGTGACAACCCACTATGAAAAACATGACTCATTCTTGGAATTAAAGGCCAGAAATTAAAGGTTAACATGATAACGTGATACAATACAGAAAGCATGTGGCCGTGACAGTTTATTAGACCTTGCTTCCAATTTTCACTGGTTATTTTACGTTTATCAGCGTATATCACTGTATTGATGCCCGTGCACATTTTACTTGTTTTTGTTAAATGGGGGGGTGAACAGATGCAATACAATGGCCCCATGGTGTGAAACGTGTTGACCACAGTAGAAGTCAAAAGCAGACGCCAATGTGCGAAGTCAAAATAAGATATATACAAATTTGTAATGAGTAACAGTTACTCCGTCTGAATAGCTAATAGATACAACAGTGGTATTAGTCAACTGGTTTACATTCTGATGATATATCCAAGCAAAAA
This sequence comes from Conus betulinus, assembly GCA_016801955.1. Lineage (NCBI taxonomy): Eukaryota > Metazoa > Mollusca > Gastropoda > Neogastropoda > Conidae > Conus > Conus betulinus. Next base: position 8,092 of record JADBJO010024682.1, read on the forward strand.
ATGTGCCAATTTAGAAAAAAACAAACAAACAAACAATGAGGAATTGTGACAAAGGGCAGGACAGGAGTCAATTACCGCACAGCACCTGAGGATAAAGCAGTGATGGAGAGTGCACGGAAGTCAGCAAAAAAAAAATAATAATAATAATAAAAAAAAAATTAAAATAAAAAAAAAACCACACCAGCCAATCAAACAATGAGGAATTGCAACAAACGGTAAGACAAGATCTGATAACCGCGGATGGACAGTACACGGATGTCAGCACCCACCCTCACCTTCAGGCTGTGGTCTGGGACCTTCACAGACAAAGGAAGATGACACGACAATCCACAAGGAACCGGGAAGTAACACCAGGTAAGATCTAAGAGAGAAGGAAGACAACTGGGCAGAGGCTAAGAAGACGGCTCAAAGTTGGACTGTCTGAAGAGTTGTCACCCGCGGCCAACGGTCAAAGTGGTCGGGTGAAAGTATGATCAAGGAGTCTATTAGACTTGGAGAGTGGTTGGATCTTCCTTCTTGTTGATGTTGTTGTTGTTGTTGTTTTTTCTTCTTCTTCTTCTTCTTCTTCTTCTTCTTCTTTGTACGCTCAGTCAGGAACCATAGAAACACTGACAAAGGCAGCTGTAGGGCGGAGACCTTTCAGAGATCCATAGAACTTTTCTCTCGTCGATGTGTCAGCAGGTCAGGTCGCCGCTCTTAACTTTTGATGTGTGGGACAGTCCTGCAGAAAGTGTTCCACAGTCATTGGGGCTGTAACGCATCGAAACCCCGGGACCATTGAATCCGTCCCCTAATGACCAAATGCTACTGCAAAAAGTCCGAAATGATTTGTTAAAAAAAACTGCCGTAGGTTCGTAAGTGTGTGTCAATCCACAAGCTCCCAGATCGTACTTACAGCAGCCCAGATCAGGTAAGGTCATGATTCTATATGATGACATCTTCCCATGGTGGAGCTATTCAGTGGTGGTGCACGGTCACGAGTGAATAACTGGTCACATGAACATTCCTGTGTATTCAGAATTACTGGTAATCGTGTTGCTACATTTTTAAACCAAAGGTTTAAGTGCTAAGAAAGATTTGCGTCTGTTTGCTGTTTGCTACTGTTAATTAAAGAATTATTTCCACTGCACAGTTTCTGACAGGGCAATTTCTTTTTTAAATGCCCACATTGCTTGAATTTTAAATAACTTTAACACGCGACTAAATGAATAGAAAGATTAAGCACTGAGCATTTATTGTAAATTGACTAAATAGAATCCCAGTACTCTGTCAGAATTGGAATGTAAATGTTCAAGTGTAAAAGCCTATGAATTCCGTCGGCACCTATAAAAGATAAGTAAGTATTGTTAAGGTATACGTTGTTGTTTATAACTGTTCCAAATTCCTACATTCTCTTCGTGGTATCTACATCAAACTTAATGAGTTTATTGTGAAAGATATTCCGTAGTTTCAACAGTTGATTGGTAGAAAAGAGAAAGATTGAAGGGGCGGGGGGTAAATTTTCCAAACAAATCACATCGACACTGACACACAACGTTGTTTTCGTCATACCCACCCTCTTTTCTATCTCATGTTATAGTGGTATGTGTTAGCAGCGTTGATCGTGTTCTGCTCAAGAAGATCTAACACAGAGAGTATTGAAGCAGAGGCATGAGTTAGTCACCTGACTAGATGGAGCTTCTCCCTGCAGGAGCTAGCTGGGACTGACGGTGTCTTGCAGCTAAACAGCCTTTCCAACAGTGTAAGAAGAGCCAGTCAAGGTACCACAGTATCCTAAAAAGAAAAAGAACGACGTTTTTTAGCCTTATCTACATAATCTTCACAAAACTCTCTCTCTCTCTCTCTCTCTCTCTCTCTCTCTCTCTCTCTCTCTCTCATCAACACACACACACACACACGCGCGCGCGCGCGCGCGCGCACACACACACACACACACACACACACACACACACACACACACACACATAAGGAAAACTGAGGCATGGTAATTACAGAGAGTCTCCTCGTACACTCTGGGTGAGTCAGTACAATGCAGAATCAGCAAGAGTGCCGCTAGGAAAGATTACAGAATTTCAAACAGTCTAAGATACAAGTGTAGTAAAAGACACGTCCATCCTTTTTTTTCCTGACATCAAAGTGTGGAATTACCATCTTATTACTGAAGCAATTCAGTTTGGTTGATTCACTTCACGCCAACCCAAACATCGTTTGGCTTCCTCTCTGAACTTGCTACCACTCAGTAAATACAGGTAAAAGTTGTAGGAACAAGCTGTGTACCACATCATCTTTATCACAGTGTCAACCATGTATATCACGGCGCCAAAATACGTGTCAGCACTCTCACTGTCCAACGTCTTCTTATAAGTACCAAAGATACAGATAGGGAGCGTGAGCACCAAGAATGCTGCCGATGTCAAAATAAGTGTACGCGTCATGGGATAGACTTTCTGCTTGGCCGTGTCATTTTTATTCCCTCTCATTTTCCGAGACATCTTGACGGATGCCACCACCTGTGTAATGAGGATACTGTTCCCCACAAAAAGCAACACTGAAGGAATGACAGATGCCACAAGCATATCCAACACAGCGTAAATATAAAGAAAAGGAGTTATACTGCACCCTGGGCACACATACTGCAAGTTCGGGTGAATAAGTGTAAGTGATAAATGAATGAACATTCAGTGTGAAGGCCACAAGACAAATGACAGCAATGATGACTTTGCCTCTCTTCACAGTGCACAACACCCCCACACGGTGCGGCGCCACCACTGCCGTCACTCGCTGATAAGTCATCGCCACCAGAAACCAGGCCGAAGTTTGGGTACACGCGTACCACACAAAGAACGTGACGGTGCAGAGAAGATCGAAGCGAAAGAAAGAAGGGGGCCAGGAGAAGAGTGCGTCCACCCACGTCCACAGCACTGAGGTCAGCAGACACTGGTCAGACACGGCCAGAGCGGTGAAGTACACAGACAGACAGGCCGTGGACTGGGAATTTCTCAGTCTCCGCATCACCACCACGATCATCACGTTGCCAAAAGTTCCAAAGGTCAACAAGACAAGGGGTACTGTATACTTCAACGTATCTGCAACGGTGATTAAAATAGCTGCTGAACCTGAACCGTTTCTGTACTGTTTGTTTCCATCGACTGGTTCAGGTGGTCTGTGATTTGTGATGCTGATGACATTCTTCCTTCGCTGTTATTGACAGAAGAAGTTATTTCATTTGATTTCTTTTTCCAAGTGTTTGTGAAGACTTCTGTTTCCAACTATTTGTGAAGATTTCGTTTTCCAACTATTTGTGAAGACTTCGTTTTCCAACTATTTGTGAAGACTTCGTTTTTCCAACTATTTGTGAAGACTTCGTTTCCCACTATTTGTGAAGACTTCTTTTCCCAGCTATCATGTTGCAGCTGTCCTCCTGACGAAACTGTGGTGGTGGTGTTGTTGTTGTTGTTGTTGTTGTTGCCTACAGTTCAGAGCAACTGTTTTAACTGTGTCATCTTCTGTGTCCTTACCCAACTCTTCTCTCCCCTTTCACCCATACTCTTTCACACACACACACACACACACACACACACACACACACACACACACACACACACACACACCACCACCACCACCACCACCACCACCACCACCTCGAGACCATCCCCTAGCAGCCACCCCCAGGTTCAGCCCGTAACAGCCACAACATTAATGGTTCACATGGAGCAGTCAATAGCACGCTGCTGTGGACCAACCCATCACAGCAAACCCTGCACTGCTCCTGAATCATTCTGATGGTGTTAATTGCCTGTTCTGGTCCAACATGCCCAGGACACCAACTTACTAAGACCCGATTCAACAAAATGCGGCTTAAGCAATAAATAAATAGAGTAACTCTTGTTCCCATGGTGAAATAAATAGACGCCCATTACTCCAAACGAACGCTGCCTACGACACTAAATCGCCAAGCACGAAATGACAGCATAGAGCAAACAGAACAGACAAGGAGATTCGATTCAGTGTCATAGGCACCATTCCTTTGGAGTCGTGGGTGTGTATTTATTTCACTATGGGAGCAAGAGGTACTCTACTTGTTTATTGTTTACTGTTTACTGTGCCCAGCCTCATTTGAGATTTCCTTTCAATAGCTACTTAGTTGAGGAACCATTATAAGACAGAGCATCTCCACTCTCATTCCCACCCTCACTTGCAGACGCCACCACGTTAAACAACATTTATCATGAAATGATGTTCCACCAAATCAACGAAGACGGTTTTTTACCTAGTTTAGTTATGTAACAGGGAATTGTTTTAGTCTGATGAACAGTAGTTCATTAAGCAAGCGCAGTTGTACATCCCTATGTTCTATGCTATCCACCCATGAAGGGGATTTCAGAATGGTTGCAGTAATATCATGTGCACATCTAATGGTCCCACTCCACAAGTTCTCATTTTCTCTAATTGGTTCCTCTCTCCATCTCCATCTCACCCCTTCTCCAGTCCTCCTGGGCTTTCCAACCTCCCCTGCCTGTCTGCCTGTCTGTCTGTCTCTCTCTCTCTCTTTCTCTATCTCTCTCTCTCTCTCTCTCTCTCTCTCTCTCTCTCTCTCTCTCTCTCTCTCTCATTTCACATTTTAAAATAAAATTTCAATGTCAGTTCCACGCTTAGTCCAGTTATGGTATGTATATGTTTACTGTCCTCACTACTGATGCATGTATAATGATGATGACTGTATAAAGGCGACAGCTGAGAAAAATGATCACTTGCGGAGTGGGGATGTCGGATGTGTACATTTTACTGCCACATTTCTTCGCAGATAGATAGTATCACCACATTTATTCGTAGATAGATAGATAGATAGAGGAGGGAGAGAGAGGGAGGGAGGGAGAGAGAGAAGAAACAGAAAGAGGAGAGGAGAGAGAGAGAGAGAGAGAGAGACAGAGACAGAGACAGAGACAGAGAGACAGAGAGACAGAGAGACAGACAGATAGAGAGAACGATAGATTGATAGATAGCTAGACAGATGCACATGTGGTCCACGACTGATAGATATGTTGATAGTTAGTTTAACGAATACACATGTGGTCCACGACTCTAAAGTCTCACGTGCACACGGTCTTACCAATTACCAATTAGCAGACGCACAATACTTGAAAAAAAGGCTAACCTGAAAACGAAGTTTAATCGCAGTTTCTTCGAGGATGCTGTTGGGCAGAAATATATAAACATACTTATCCTTTCTCGAAATATATTCCCAAACTTCAGGTGTATGTTGTTGTTTTTTCTATTTCCTTTTTTCTTTCTTTTTGGTTCAGCCACCCACCCACCCACCCTTTTCTGTGCCACCTCAGTGGCATTGCACCCACGCACTCATTCCGATCCCTCGTCCACAGCCACAGCGGTCTGATCCTCCCAACCCCAACATTGATAATCCACAGGGAGCAGACAATGTGGAGTCGTCAAGAGGGTAACCCACCGGAGGAGACACTGCACTGCTGCCGAGTCACTGTCACTTCGGTGGTGTTCTGTGACACCTGTTCTGACCAAACATATGCAAGACACCACCCACTAAGCTCTCTTACTGATGACAATATTCGCTTAGTCACGGAACTGGCGTGAATGAATTCTCTTTCCAGAGGGCGCCACCACGTCCGTCCAACGATAGTCCCTATGAATTTGTCTATACCAGTGACCCTGACGGAATCAAACCAAGGCCATAGACGTGGAGAGAACATCGCAACTGAGGTCACCATGAAAGCAGGGCATTGAGGGCCACGGGATTTAAGAATTTATTTCTAAATGGTGATTGAAGAGAATGAGAATGATGAAGACGATGCTGCGGATGTCCCTTCTGGTCTGAGACTGCATGACAGAGTTGTACACTATGCTTACTTTCATAACATATCCCAGAGTCAACCAGGCCCGAGAGATACAGACACCTGCAGTGTTGGTCAGGAAATCTCGAGCAACACTCTCCACATAGTCGATGACACTCGACTGTGTGGTCCCAGTCTTCCTAACAGCCCGTAGCAAACTCAACGCTGGAAAAAGAGCCGTTGGGGTTGAAAAATTCCGCATGGTTCTGATGGGAATCGAACCCATGACCTCCCAGTCGAGAGTCCGCGAAGCTAACCACTCTCCCACGGCAGCTGGTCCCGAACTTAAGGTTTATCTGGGGGCCGTACTTGACTCCATGTTAACGCTATGGCATGCATGTTAATCTCATGTTCATCCAGCTGTTATTTCTATTTGAAATCGTCTTGTTTGATTTTTCCAGTAAATGTTTCACTTACATATGTAATGATTTTTACATATTATAATCAGAAGAATCAGGCATACTTAAAAAAAAAAAAAAAAGTACATACAACGTTTTAGTGTTGTAACCTGCAAAGTGCTATTTCCTTAATTTGCACGTGTTTCCCACCGACCATGTTTTCACAACAGATCAAGCTGAAATAATTTTGTCATGCTATAGACATACGATTGAAGTCAAATGTTTTGGTAATTCTTTGTTTTGATATTCTGTCCCTATTTTCTTAAGTGGAAAAAAAAAAGTGCGTATGGATTTAAGTCATTTGAGACCTTTTTTGATAATTGTACGCAGTTTTTCATGGTTCGGGTTTGATACAGCCATGGAAATGTGGTATCTTGGTTAAGAAAACACCTGCATGTAATCCAGCCTATGCTGTAACTGGATTACTTGCGCCCAGAAACTTTTTCGAAGTGGAAAAGAACAAATCTGGTGTGAGCTGTTTTATTTGTTTGCTTTGTTTTGTTTGTAACATAAGCGTTATAGGTTGTGTCTCTCTTCTGTGCGCGTTTTCAACTGTCCCAGCCAAATTCTTTGCTGGAAATGTCAAAAAGATATTTTGATGGGGTGCATGTTTATCAGTTTCTTCACTCAGTCAGTCAAAAAAAAAA
>JADBJO010024682.1:20000-24826 GCA_016801955.1 Conus betulinus
TCCTTGAGCAGGGCTACTTTACATGAGCTAAGGACATGATCCACTGTTGTTTTTCATGGCAGAGGAGGAATGAAGGATCGTCGTCTGTTTCCCCCACTTCACCAGGTTTGCATTTGAGGGCAGAAGGTCATATGCAGAATCTGAGAATGAAGCTGATCCTGAGAGGGACCATGTGCCAAATGCCATTCCAAGTGAGACTTGTTTAGAGTGCATTCTCCCACGTTGTCCATTGCCCTTGTTGGCTCTGCTGGACTGCTTTTTGGAGTCTTGTTTCTGTCTTCTTTTTTCTCATCTCCTGAATCATCATGTCTCTTTTGGCTTTTCCTTTGGCCTTTGACCACCATTCAGTTTTGGTCACCCCCAGTCCTTGTCTGTTGGTCTGTGTGTGTGGTGTGTGTGTGTCCTGGTATTTCTCTGATCTTGAGACTTTCTTTTGCAGAGTCCATCGCCCTCTTGAACTTTCCATTTTCTGCCTGTCTTCAGCTGGGGCTTGATTGCTTCTACCACCTTGTCTCTGAGTCTTCAGCATGCTTTGAAGTCTGATCTTCCCTGCTTTATATTCCTCCAGGATGGATTTCAGTGGTAGTTTTCAGCTTTGCTTGGCGACAGTACAGCGCGCTATGTCTGTCAGACAGGGTGGGACACCAAGCCATTTCCTTGTGAACTTGTTGATTTTGGCTCCCATTGCCTCCACTATGGTAGAGGTGTCGTATATCATCAGAGGCCATAGGAGCTTTGGCATCAGCATGAACTGCAGACACCAGACCTTGTATTTGCCAGGGAGCCCACACTGGTCAATGGTCTCCAAGCCTTCTTCCGACATCTGTGTTGGTTTCTTTTGCTCTTTGTGTGTCTTTCAGGGTATCATCATACCATCTTCCAAAACTCTTGATTGGCTCTTTCTGTGACTGTTGGAATTGACTGTATATATTTAAATTAACTTTCACAAGCTTGTGGTCTGAGGTGGGAATATTTCAATATTTGCTCCGCGTATGATGTGCATGAAAAATAATCACAAAATATGTAATCAATTCTTCTTACAATAAAACAGGATAGATTTGGACCAAGTGTAATCTCTGGCATCAGGATGGGAATGTTCGCCATGTATCTTTGAATTCATAGTCATGTTAATAAATCTGAAAGAGCTTCTCTTTCTTGTTGTGGGTGAGATTTTCCTGAAATGTTATCAACGGGGTGTGCTGCTGTATTCAAATCTCACATGACCCCAAAGATGATCATAATCTTTGTCCCTGTAGTAATCAATTTAGCTGATGTAGGAATGCTAGTTTACCACTTGTTGATTTAGAGGCATAGCAGTTACCTATGACATTAGTTCTTGTTTTCTAATACAACTTTTATTAACAGTGTTCAACAATCTGTTGACTGGATAAGTTCTCTTTTGATTTGGTTTATCATTTATGAGAATGATGAGTCCATTACTTCTGTTTGTGCCTGGACTGTAATAGCGCGTTCCTGTTCATTGTGCATTGATTTCTGTATAACAGCTTCTGTTACGTTTCTTCTTGCAGGCATAAGATGTCTATGTTTTTTTTATAATTAAATCAAATTTTCTTCTTTGTAACTTATTCTAAAGCCAGGTACATTAAGTTATGCTGTTATTCTTCATAATGCCAGGCATTTGATAGATCAGTGTACCATAACCATTAGTCCCGTAACTCAAAACCTCACACAATCAGTTCCGCTTCCGTCTGCTAGCCCAGTCTCGTTTCACTTTCCTCCTGTTGTCGCTCTGGCATCTTTGTTGGTCGTTTCGCTTCGTGTTCGTCTGCAGGCGATTCGCTTCTTTCCCTCGTTTCTGTTCTTCCCGACGGTGCGCCACTCTCCGCTGTGCTGTGTAGCGTGGTTGTGTCGTCTGCTTTCTCCTCCTCTTTTTCGTGTGTTGTGTTCCGTGTTACCCAAACACTTTGGCCCCGCCTTGTGCTGTGGCCGTGGTGCCGTTATGCCTGTATTATTCCCCCCCGTCCTCTGTGTGTTGCCCGGCAGGCATTTTGGTGCTGGCCCTGATCTCTGGTTCGCCTTATTCTTGCATGACAGCTTTTTGGACAATCAATCTTTTTGTGTCCTGGCTGCAGGCAGTTTTTTTCATACTACCTGATTTTCACAGTTCGCTTCCATGTGGTTCTCTTGAAGGTACTTGCTGCATCTGAGTTTTTGTTCATCTCTCTATAGAAGATGCTAGCAGTGAAAACGCCAACTTTGAAAACTGGCAGCAGAAAGTGTACTGTACACAAAATCTCGTGGCCAGTTTCAAAACTGTGACAATTTGTCCCCCAGAGGTTCGTGTCAGTTCGTTTCACACTGAAGAGCATAGCTTCACACCAGTCTTTTTCAGCGCTTCTTCAATGTCTGTTCTGGATAAGCAGGGGAACACTATCCACGCCACAGTTTTTGTGGAATACTTCCCCATGTTCTCTAAAACTGAAGGGATTGTATCTAATATGAATTTCGTGCCCCCGTGTCTCGTGCCCCCGGAGAAGAAAACCTTCTAACAGTAGTGTGGTGCCCTCTGTCGTGCATTTGTGTTTAGGAAAGATTGCACAGTCCTCTATTTTCGCTGTGCTCCTCGAAATCGTTTTCCTATCTGACACTAGCTTCTGCTGCTACACAGATGTCCGTAGGTTGTTTGGAAGAGACGCGTGGCAAAGCACGCGCGGTCACCATACCCTGGTTCCCCAGGACGTTGCAGCACCGGCCACCGCCATTTTGCCTCGGGTCCTAAACTGGTTCACTGACCTTATTATATACTCCATGCTTCGATCGAAATGTTCATTGTCACGGAAACAGAATCAATGAATAACCTACACACCGTAGCAACCAGCACAACTCATATAGGGGAATGTCAGGCCATATTGGAAACCCCTTAAGTAATACAGTTAATTAGTCCCAACATGATATCAAGTAGGCAATTACACTTTGGCATTGTTTTGTAAGCTTTCAATGAGTTCTACCATACAACCCAAAGGGCGAGTGTCCATCCTTTTTCCCTGTTTAGTGCTACGAAAGGAAATGATGGGGCGGGAAAGGTTCAATTATTTTGCAATCCCTATTGAAAGAAAATGAACCTCAGCAGGGTGAATGTTGAACCGATGGTGTCCCTATGCCAGCAATTTGGTGTAAATTGAGTCTTCCTACCTTCTTTCCTCCATTTCGTTTCGCGCCTCCTTCCTTTTCCCTTTTTCCGCTCCCCCTCTCTTTGTTGCTTGTTGTGTGGGGTTGTGTGTGTGGGTGTGTGTGTGTGAGAGAGAGAGAGAGAGAGAGAGAGAGAGAGAGAGAGAGAGAGAGAGAGAAGAGAGAATAAATGACAAGACGAAAGACTATTAAAAGGTTTAAAACATTAATGATGTTAATTTGAGAGCCCGAAAACATCCAAAGGCTGCGGGCAGTGACCTGTTGTGGTTTGGAGGATAACATTGCCACTCCATTCTGCCTGCAAGGTCACTGGCTTCAGGATTTTTTTGTGTTGGGCTGGCTCTCGACAACCAAGATTGTAGTGTACAGGATCCTCTTTGGTTGTGTTTGACAGAGGAGAGAAATTGTCAAAAGGTAGTTACCCATGAACGTTTTCCTTGTCTCCACGTCCACTGCGCTACAGGTGACCAATATTCCTGCAGGGGCTCCCAGCTCCAGCTCAGAAGTCGGACCTGCTTTCGCTTAAAAATGAGCATGGGTAGAACGTGTTGTCATGCTGCACTCATGCAAAAGAACTCCATCACATTTGCTTTTTCTGAAGCCGTGAGCACGTGTAACGGAAGTTGCCTCACGCTGACATAAGCAGATGTCCGGATGCCTAGACAGAAAAACCTTTACACCAGTCTTGATCTGCACTCCTCTTGATAGGGTTGAAACACCATGCTTAGATCATCCTGGCAGTAATTTCAAAAGCAAGTTTCATCAGGTCCCTTCTGATCCAAAGAACTGCTGTCCATATGTGGAATGTACTTGACAATATCTCTACCATCAGAGGCCAGCAATGTCGGCGGCCAAAATACTTACTTGTGTCATTCGCACTCTTGTTTCGGTTGTGCGCGTATGACGTAAGAGGTTGCCTTCGGCACGCCAAAAGCTTTTGTTGAGGACTTGAGACCTTCACTTCTGTTCACGCCAGATACATCTGGACAGGTCATTCCCTGCCCCATGCCATTATTGAAACCCCAAAATGACAAAATAAGAGAGAGGTTGAATGTGTTGTGTTTCTTGTTGTGTTTTCTTGGTTGTGTGCATGTGAGAGAGACAGAGGGGGCGGGGGGTTGATGTGGTAAATGTCTCTTAAGCTAAATGAAAAAGATAAATACAATCCGGGGTATATTGAACCCTAAAAGAGCTATAAATGAACCGGAAGTTCGCCTTCATATGAAGGGCAGGTTCAATTTAACAAAATCATGTGAATTTTAAATCAGCAAACGCCGCAATGGACTATTTTAGTGGGACATAAAAATGTCTTTCGGTAGGAAAAACGTTTCCAATGTGTCTAAAACTATATTGTTTAAAGTAAAATGCCGCCATTAATCCTGTGAAGTATACATTTCAGCAGACTGTTAGCTACAATGTGCAAAAAAAAACGAGCCCACGAAATAGCCTCACCGTCTTCGCGTCCCTTTTGGCACGCGTGGTGCTATGTGCAAATGGCCCGTATCTGGGCAGTAACAAAACATTATCATCACGGTGGCACCACCTCTGATGCAGGAAACAGCGGGGGTACAACACCTGACCGTTCCATATACCGTTCCCTCCCCTCTCTCTTTTGTGCCGCACCCCGCCACTCCTCTACACCCATTTTTTCGCCCCCCCCCCGTCCCTGCTCTTGC
>JADBJO010024683.1:0-15000 GCA_016801955.1 Conus betulinus
GAGGGAGATGGAAGGAGGGAACGAGAGCGAAGGGACGGTGGACACAAGTTCTTATGCATTCTGAGTTGCTCTTTCATACACAATCTGACAGACCATCATCTATAGGAGGCTGACTGTGGGATAATGTCCTCAAGTTCCACGTGGTGTCTGTCCTGATCGCATGCAGCAATACAAACCCACGTCCGTGTGACTATTAGAACGCAAAGAACTCCCTGTCACTTCACTGATTACTTGTTATGCATGTTACTGACATAACTATTCTGCAGCATTGTTCTGAAAGAAAAAATGTCCTGACTGATCTACAAAGACGATGCATACTTGGTACCAACATTTGGAGCTGAGCTAGTTCGCAGATGATGTATGAAAATAATGCGTATTAAAAGGGGCCCCCCAATTTTTTTTCTTTTTCTTTTTTCTTCATTATGCAAACAGACACGCATGTAACCCAAGTTGTGATGCTAGATAACGCTGTCCACAGATCTCTGGTCCTTTTTAAATGTTATGCATGTTGTCATTGTCATGAAACAGATAAAACCCAGCCAGGTCATTTCGTTCTTTAAATCTCTCTCTTTTGTCAGTGCTTCACACTTTAACAAACTTATTCTGTTCTTGATAGTGCATTTATTATGTTACATCAAATGTTCACTATAGTATCCATTTTTATATGAGCAGCAAGCAGCCAACAGCAGCAGCGCAGCAGCAGCGACAACCAGCAGGGATAGCAGTAGCAGCAACAGCAACATCAGCAGCACGTGCAGCAGCGGTAGCAGCAGCAGCAACAGCAGCAACGGCTGCAGCTGCAGCAGAGTAGTAGTAGTAGTAGTAGTAGTAGTAGTAGTAGCAGCAGCAGCAGCAGCAGCAGCAGCAGCAGGAGTGATAGTAGTAGTAGCAGCAGCCACAGAAGCAGCAAACAGCAGCACCAGGAGCATAAAGTAGTTTTTGTACTTTTTGTTGAAACCTGATGACTGTTTACGGTCCTGGTTGTGTAATGATAACATTGAGCCAGATCAACTACATTTTAGGTAGACTTACTTACTCTATGTAGTTTTTTAATACACCTCTGCCATTTACCGTATCTCTGTTCATACTGCAGTGCAGCATTCTTTTTTTCTCCACCCCACAGCCACTGTAGTTTTTTGTCCGCGCTTAGTTGCTATGTTATTATAACATACTTTTTATTTCTTCCATTTCACTAGGTGGTTATTGCATCTATATACTTAGTTTCGGGTTCGTCAGTTAGTGCCCTCTGAGTAGTCATAAACTCTGGTCATACTTAATTCTTCTCTCTCCTCTCTCTCACTCTCTCTCTCTCTCTCTCTCTCTCTCTCTCTGCCTCAATATAGTGTGTGTGTGTGTGTGTGTGTGTGTGTGTGTGTGTGTGTGTGTGTGTTGTGTGTGTGTGCTCTGTGTAAATATGCTAGGGAATAGGGCAACTGTAACCAAACTTGAGGAAACAAAGAACTTTTATTAGAGAAACGGTGGGGCGAAAGATGGAACCCATCCATTGGCATCAGAAGAGCTTCCATATTGTTACTGTCGTGTCCGACTGACCAGCTTAATGGTGGTGTGAGAGGAGGTGGAAGGAAGGTGACTAAAGGTGCTGGACTGGTTTTTGATGGTCACTCTACAGTAACACTGTCCTTTAACACATGAGTTAAGCCCGCTGCATCACTGTTGGCAACACTGTCGCCGACAAGATCTAATGGTGTGCTTTCACAAGGATTCAGAGGATTTCAGGTCATTATCCGCTCGCGAATGGCGATTCATGTTATCGTCTGACTGCCTGTACTATCTGTTACTGGCGAAAACAAAAAAGGGGGAGCTTTTATGTACTGTTGTGAAAATACAATGTCAGGTAGGAAACCAACAAAAAAGCAAAATGAAGAATACATCTTACCAACAAAATCAGCTTTACAGTCTCTCTCTCTCTCTCCTCTCTCTCTCTCTCTCTCTCTCTCTCCCCTCCTCTCTCTCTCTCTCTCTCTCTCCTCTCTCTCTCTCTCTCCCTCTCTCTCTCTCTCCACTCCATACACACACCACACACACACCACATCTATATATATATATATATATATATATTATATTCTTAAAATGAGGTTTTAAAATGTAGAAGTAAAAATATCTCTACAAGTTTGTTTTAAGCTTTCGCTCCTCTCTTCAGGATGTCTTTGGGGGCGCGCTATCGGTGTTGTATAGCGTGCGGGTCCTGATTTGACTTTTGTGCATGTGGATCAATTACATTCATTGCACGTGCTATCTGTGGTTCTCGGGTTGCTTTGCTGTGGTCAGTTCAGGGGGGAATTCGCTGAAATTCGCCAATAAACACAAACATAACAGAGTCAGCAATGGAAATCATTTTCCACACCAAGTAAAACTCTACTCCACAGTAGAAAATGAAACTTGCATTAAAAAAACGAACAAAATCTCTACATTTGATGTGACCATGGGATCGTATGATGGCTGGCCGAAACATGTGAGCTAGTCGGACTATTCATGCTATCAAACATCCAGAAACAAATCGGAAAACAAATCAGTCTATACAGAGATGGCGGCCTCGCTGCGCTACACAAAAACCCAAGAATCATTGAAAATGATAAAAAAAAGACCTGTGCAAAATTTTCCAAAACCACAATTTAAAAATCACAATAGAAGCAAACAAAAAAGGTAGCGAACTACCTAGACATAATATTAGACTTCAACGACCACGTGTACAAACCATATAAAAAACACACCCATCTACGGTAAATATCAAAAGGAACCACCCACCATCTATACTAAAAACTATCCCCAGCGGTCTAAACAAGAGACTATCCAACCTGGCATGCAACGAAAGAGTATTCAATATTGCAACAGCAGAATACCAAGAAGCGTTGCAAAAAAGTGGTTACAATTACAAACTACAATATAGCCCAGACAACAACATGAACAGAAACAAGAAAAACAGGAAAAGGAAGAAGATTATATGGATAACCCCCCTATGATGGAAGAGTAAAACCAACTTAGGAAAAGAATTCTTTAAAAATACTGACAACATCATTCCCAAAAGAACACAAACTGTTTATATAATATTCAACAAAACACCATCAAACTATCATACACATGTATGCCCAAACTCAGAAACATGATTTATTCATCCAAGAAAATGAAAAGCAACACAGCAAAGAAGGGTGATAAAAGGATATCTTGCAAATGCACTAAAAAAACAAAAAAAACAGTGCCCCCTAAACAACAAATGACTTTACAATAATTATTGTATACTTATAGACAAAAAATAAAGTACAGCATATGATGCAACAAAACCGTACAACAACATTAAAAAAATGCAACTTATGTTCCACGGAAAAATAGTTAATACTTAAACCCTATTTAGCAACTTTGAATACAAAAGTAGAAATAATAAATAATTGCAGGAATAAATGGAAATCTTTGTCAGCGAATTTCCCCCTGCACAGGCCACAGCAAGCAACCCGAGATCCACAGGTATCACGTGCAATGGATGTAATTGACCCACACGCACAAAAATAAAATCGGGACCTGCACGCTATATAACACCGACGGCGCGCTCCAAAAACACCCTGAAGAGAGCGAAAGCTTCAAACAAGCTTTAAGAAATATTTTTACTTCTACATTTTAATACCTCATTTTAACAGATGTTGCTCCCATGTGGTAGAGTTTTTTTTTTTTTTTTTAATCTCGAAGAGCACTTTGATACCATTTACGATATATATATATCTATATAGCGGAACAATTAAGTAGTGGAGAAATCAAGTACAGAATAACAATTCTTCCATCATTATAGTAATGATTTGGCAAAGATTTGAAACTAAGAAGAAACAAAAATAAAGATGAAGTGAATAGGAAAATGTATATCATAAACATGAAAATTCTTTCACTAGCTGCATGAGGAAACTATCGCAATCTCTCTCGATGGCAGGAAATGTATAACATGAACATGAAAATTCTTTCACTAGCTGTATGAGAAAACTATCACTATCTCTCTCGAAGGCACATCCACATGTACCGCCTGCTCCAGGCCTTGCGTCAGTTGAGTCGGACTTGTCAAGGAGACACGACTGTTCACAACTCTGCTCTTGGCGTCAGATAGACACACACCACAGTCCATAATTTTGTGGTGTTACGACCGCCAAGGGTTCGAAAAAGAATACAACAGCACCCCCAAAGCAGCCAGCGAAAGTAGTAGTAATTAAACAAAACGAAAGTCTGGAGAGGAAAAAAGTTGTTGAAAATTAAAAACATTACGCAAACAGTATAAAATGTAAGGGACATCTTTGAGCCTATGCTTGAGGATCCATTTAAAGGATGCAAGGGAGATCAAAAGATATGGAACAGTCTGAGTGGTCAGCTCTGCTGTTCAATAACCCAAGCATTGTCAGTGGCTAAGAAATTGTGCAGAACAACCTTTCCTTGGATCTCGTAAGAGATGCAATCACCCACTGATTGACCAAGCAATTTAATGCTGAACAATTGCGTAGTGGGGTAAAACAAGTGCAGGATAACAATTCTTCCATCATTATAGTAATGACTTGGCAAAGATTTGAAATTGAGAGGGAAAAAAATGAAGTAAATGGGAAAATGTATATCATAAATATGAAACCCTTTTATATATATATTGATAGATACACACACACCACACACACACACACACACACACATATATATATATATAATATATATATATATATATATATATATATATAAACACTGACGATAGCGAAATGTTGCTTTGATAATCAACATAACACCTCACGCTCTGCTTGTTGCGTGCCAAGGCTTGAACGACAGCGAAAACAAAACGAAGAATTTCAATGAAACTGTCTACAGCAGCTGCCACCCTCATAATATCCTGATCATATGGCCAAACCCATCATTGGCTGAGCCTTTTTGTGTTTGCATTCATTGCACAAGTTCTGGTAATGCACGTTTTTTTAAGACCGTGGGGACGCTCGTCAGCATTCAGTGATGTAGTCTGAAGAAGGTGTGAACAATCCACCACTGAACCAAACCATTTTTTTTTTTACCAACACAATCAGGGGGGGGGGGGGGGGGGGGGGGGGGGGGGGGGGGGGGGGGGGGGGGGGGGGGGGGGGGGGTGGACTGACACCATCAAAGTAGAAGGACTATGCTTGTTATTGACAACATTAAATTTTGTTCTTTCATTGCACTTTCGATCCGAAATCCCCAACATGATGAAGATAATTACTGCTGTCAATTTTGTTTGATACCAGGACATCCCATTACAATCTTTATTTGAAACATAAAATGCATTTTCAGTACACAAATACTGTGCATACTGAGTGGCTATAAATAATATATGAGCGCGTTGATACTTCTTATATATATGATTTAAAACACAATTGTTAGAGTCCACAAAGGCCAGTAGTTCTACTGTTTCCATCTTTATTCAAGTGTTGCAATTCCTACCTTTTTCACCACCTGTGTACCTCCTTCTCCGGTAATCGTTTTGATTTTTGATGTGCGTACATTCAACGTGTCCACACATATGTGTGTATGCGCAGATGATAAAAAGAATCGCCTATCGAGAGTGAATAATGTCCCTGATTTCTACAGCATCCCTGTACAAAGCACACCATTACATTATTGTTGGTGACAGCATTGACAACAGTGATGCAGGAGGCTTACCACCAGTGATAAAAGACAGTATCACTGTGCAGTGGCGAGCAGAAACCAGTCCTATACCTCTAGTCACCTTTTTTCGCCCCTCTCTCCAATCCATTTCGGCTGGTCAGACAACAGGTATAGCAATAGGAAAACCGTTGTGATATCAAAAAGGCAGGACACATTTCCCCCCTCCCACTATTCTCACAAAGGACTTCTTGTGTTCTTCAAGCTAATTATAGATGTTCTCTCCCTCAAAACACCTCCAAAATGGAACACACGTGTACGCGCGCGCGCGCGCGCGCGCGCGTGTGTGTGTTGTGTATGCATGTGTAGAGCAGAGAGAGAGAGAGAGAGAGAGAGAGAGAGAGAGGGAGAGGAGGGATTAAGCATGGCTATGAACAACGAATAGTCACAGGGCACAAACTGACATAGCAGCAACGCAGTATACAAAAAAAGTTACACCCATCCAAAACCTATGTATTTAAGTGTGCATGAAAGAAAGAAATGGGGCAGGGAGGGGGAGAGGAGGGAGGGAGAGAGAGAAACAAAGAAGAAAAGAAAAAGAAGGGAGGTAGGATTAAACATGCCCATAAATAATGGATATACCCAGGTGGCACAATGTAAGAAAGTGTACGCAAATTTTGCTGCTGCAACTACTACTACTACTACTGCTGCTGCTGCTGCTGTTGCTTCTGCTGCTGCTGCTGCTGCTGCTGCTGCTTTGCTTTTGCTGTTGCAACCACAGCCACTGCTATGCTACTGTTGCTCCTGCACCAGCTGCTGCTGATACTGATGGCGTTCCTGATGCTACTGCAGCTGCTGCGGCTGTTGCTGCTACAGCTGATGCTGCTTGTACCAGTTAGATACTGGAGAGAAAATAAGATTTCATACAACAAATTCGACATCAAAGCACAGCATTCTTTCAAATGTAACCATTTAAAAGAAAAGATGTGTTTCTGAGGTAAAAAAAAAATAATGGCTAAGCTTGATTTGTCTGCAATCGGCAAACTTACTCGAAATATTGGCGCCAAACTACATAGCATCTCGAAAGATTCACTCAGAACGTTCCGCAAAGAATGCTGCAGAATATTTTATTTGCATTAAGAGAGAGAGAGAGAGAGGAGAGAGAGAGAGAGAGGAGAGAGAGAGAGAGAGAGAGAGAGAGAGAGAGAGTCTGACAGACAGGTGACAGACAAAACAGAAAGTGAGAGAGGGGGCAGACAGATGGACAGAGACAGACAAACTTAGACAGAGAGACAGAAAGACTGGCATACATCAAATGCGACCACTGGCGAGATAAGGTGTTCTTTTGCGTCCAATGGTGAGACGGGTGTATGCTTCTAATCCAGTATGTCATCAGAGGCAGAAACACATAAGGAAGTTGTGGACATTACTCCACCAGAGTCAGTCTGTACAGACGTTGGTCTATAAGAATTGGTATGCAGGAGCATCTAGACTTTGCCTCTCCTCTCTCTCTCTCTCTCTCTCTCTCTCTCTTCCTCCATCTCTCTCTCTCTCTCTTCTCTCTCTCTCTTTCTTCTCTCGACCTACACACACACACCCACACACACGCCACACACACACACACACACACACACACACACACACACACACACACCTTTCTGAACCCATTAAAACAGCTACAGAAACAAACAAAAAAAAAAAAAACCAAAAAAAACGCGGGAACAAGCCAACCTCCCCCCCAGAACCTTCCCCAGCCAAACCCTGCCCAGTCAACGGACTTATTCCGGGGAGTAAAAACTGTCAAAACAGGACGTTACCAATGCATGAAGACGTCCACGCATCCACGGCGTGAGAGGACACGGTGTGGACTCTCGAGACGCTGGAGGGGCACGTGGGGGCTTAGTGGTACCGGGTTTAAGTCGATATTCGGTCCATTTGTCCTCCCTGATCTGCCTGCCATTACCAGTTGCGGTGACTCTCCAGGTTGGGACCTTGGCCTGGGGTTTCCACATTGACCCACCACGCGCCATCTCCTCGCCTTGTTTCTCTCCCCTTTGGGAGACAATACACTTGGGTGGGGGTATGGTAGTGTGTATCGTAGTCTTCTGCGTGTGATTAATCCTGGTCTTAGAGGGAATGTGTGTGTGATCTTGGTTGTGTGGAACGGATGTAGTGTTACTGTGTCAAAAGTACGGCGTTGTAACCGTTGAACACGATGTGTAATTAGGCATAGCAGGGTGGTCCTGTGAGTCTGTTCGTGCGTATGCCGGCGTGTGACATGGGTGGTGCGGACTCACGAACACTTCGTTTGTGGTGTAGAGAAGATTCTCGCCAACGCAACCGCACAAAAGCTGTGTGACACAAAACAACACACACACACCTACAACACACACACACACACCAACACACAACACACAAACACACACATACTCAAACACACGACATGTCATCACACCACATTAATCAGCACGTAAAATCACCTTCCATCCACCAAAGTGTATTGTCTCCCAAAGGGGGGAGCTGGCGCGTGGTGGTCAATGTGGAACCCCAGGCCAAGGTCCAACTGGAGAGTCACCGCAACTGGTAATGGCAGGCAGATCAGGGAGGACAATGACCGATATCGACTAAACCCGGTACACTAAGCCCGCCACGTGCCCCTCCAGCCGTCTCGAGTCCACACCGTGTCCTCTCACGCCAGTGGATGTCGTGGACGTCTTCATGCATTGGTAACGTCCTGTTTTGACAGTTTACCTCCCCTGAATAAGTCCGTTGACTGGGCAGGGTTTGGCTGGGAAGGTCTGGGGGGGAGGTTTGGCTTGTTCCCGCGTTTTTTTTGGTTTTTTTTTTTTTTTGTTTGTTTCTGTAGCTGTTTTAATGGGTTCAGAAAGGGTGTGTGTGTGTGTGTGTGTGTGTGTGTGTGTGTGTGTGGTGTGTGTGTGTGTGTGTGTGTGTAGGTCGAGAGAGAGAGAGAGAGAGGAGAGAGAGAGAGAGAGAGACGAGAGAGAGAGAGAGAGAGAGAGAGGAGAGAGAGAGAGGCAAAGTCTAGATGCTCCTGCATACCAATTCTTATAGACCAACGTCTGTACAGACTGACTCTGGTGGAGTAATGTCCACAACTTCCTTATGTGTTTCTGCCTTGAGACATACTGGATTAGAAGCATACACCCGTCTCACCATTTGGACGCAAAGAACACCTTATCTCGCCAGTGGTCGCATTTGATGTAGGTAGTCTTTCTGTCTCTCTGTCTAAGTTTGTCTGTCTGTCCATCTGTCTGCCCCCTCTCTCACTTTCTGTTTTTGTCTGTCACTGTCTGTCACTGTCTCTCTCTCTCTCTCTCTCTCTCTCTCTCTCTCTCTCTCTCTCTCTCTCTCTCTCTATTAATGCAAATAAAATATTCTGCAGCATTCTTTGCGGAACGTTCTGAGTGAATCTTTCGAGATGCTATGTAGTTGGCGCCAATATTTCGAGTAAGTTTGCCGATTGCAGACAAATCAAGCTTAGCCATTTTTTTTTTTTTTACCTCAGAACACATCTTTTCTTTTAAATGGTTACATTGAAAGAATGCTGTGCTTTTGATGTCGAATTTGTTGTATGAAATCTTATTTTCCTCTCCAGTATCTAACTGGTACAAGCAGCATCAGCTGTAGCAGCAACAGCCGCAGCAGCTGCAGTAGCATCAGGAACGCCATCAGTATCAGCAGCAGCTGGTGCAGGAGCAACAGTAGCATAGCAGTGGCTGTGGTTGCAACAGCAACAAAAGCAGCAGCAGCAGCAGCAGCAGAAGCAACAGCAGCAGCAGCAGCAGTAGTAGTAGTAGTAGTTGCAGCAGCAAAATTTGCGTACACTTTCTTACATTGTGCCACCTGGGTATCCATTATATTATGGGCATGTTTAATCCTACCTCCCTTCTTTTTCTTTTTCTTCTTTGTTTCTCTCTCCCTCCCTCCCTCCTCCCCCTCCCTGCCCCCATTCTTTCTTTCATGCACACTTAAATACATAGGTTTTGGATGGGTGTAACTTTTTTTGTATACTGCGTTGCTGCTATGTCAGTTTGTGCCCTGTGACTATTCGTTGTTCATAGCCATGCTTAATCCTCCCTCTCCCTCTCTCTCTCTCTCTCTCTCTCTCTCTCTCTCTCTGCTCTCACATGCATACACACACACACACACACGCGCGCGCGCGCGCGCGCGTACACGTGTGTTCCATTTTGGAGGTGTTTTGAGGGAGGAGAGAACATCTATAATTAGCTTGAAGAAACAAGAAGTCCTTTGTGAGAATAGTGGGAGGGGGGAAATGTGTCCTGCCTTTTTGATATCACAACGGTTTTCCTATTGCTATACCTGTTGTCTGACCAGCCGAAATGGATTGGAGAGAGGGCGAAAAACAAAAAAAAGTGACTAGAGGTATAGGACTGGTTTCTGCTCGCCACTGCACAGTGATACTGTCTTTTTATCACTGGTGTAAGCCTCCTGCATCACTGTTGTCAATGCTGTCACCAACAATAATGTAATGGTGTGCTTGTACAGGGATGCTGTAGAAATCAGGACATTATTCACTCTCGATAGGCGATTCTTTTTATCATCTGCGCATACACACATATGTGTGGACACGTTGAATGTACGCACATCAAAAATCAAAACGATTACCGGAGAAGGAGGTACACAGGTGGTGAAAAAGGTAGGAATTGCAACACTTGAATAAAGATGGAAACAGTAGAACTACTGGCCTTTGTGGACTCTAACAATTGTGTTTTAAATCATATATATAAGAAGTATCAACGCGCTCATATATTATTTATAGCCACTCAGTATGCACAGTATTTGTGTACTGAAATGCATTTTATGTTTCAAATAAAGATTTGTAATGGGATGTCCTGGTATCAAACAAAATTTGACAGCAGTAATTATCTTCATCATGTTGGGGGATTTCGGATCGAAAGTGCAATGAAAGAACAAAATTTAATGTTGTCAATAACAAGCATAGTCCTTCTACTTTGATGGTGTCAGTCCAGTGATTGTGTTGGTAAAAAAAAAAATGGTTTGGTTCAGTGGTGGATTGTTCACACCTTCTTCAGACTACATCACTGAATGCTGACGAGCGTCCCACGGTCTTAAACGTGCATTACCAGAACTTGTGCAATTGAATGCAAACAAAAAAGGCTCAGCCAATGATGGGTTTGGCCATATGATCAGGATATTATGAGGGTGGCAGCTGCTGTAGACAGTTTCATTGAAATTCTTCGTTTTGTTTTCGCTGTCGTTCAAGCCTTGGCACGCAACAAGCAGAGCGTGAGGTGTTATGTTGATTATCAAAGCAAACATTTCGCTATCGTCAGTGTTATATATATATATATATATATATATATATATATATATATATATATGTGTGTGTGTGTGTGTGTGTGTGTGTGTGTGTATATCTATCAATATATATATAAAAGGGTTTTCATATTTATGATATATATTTTCCCATTTACTTCATTTTTTTCCCTCTCAATTTCAAATCTTTGCCAAGTCATTACTATAATGATGGAAGAATTGTTATCCTGCACTTGTTTTACCCCACTACGCAATTGTTCAGCATTAAATTGCTTGGTCAATCAGTGGGTGATTGCATCTCTTACGAGATCCAAGGAAAGGTTGTTCTGCACAATTCTTAGCCACTGACAATGCTTGGGTTATTGAACAGCAGAGCTGACCACTCAGACTGTTCCATATCTTTTGATCTCCCTTGCATCCTTAAATGGATCCTCAAGCATAGGCTCAAAGATTGTCCCTTACATTTTTATACTGTTTGCGTAATGTTTTTAATTTTCAACAACTTTTTTCCTCTCCAGACTTTCGTTTTGTTTAATTCTACTAGCTTTCGCTGGCTGCTTTGGGGGTGCTGTTGTATTCTTTTTCGAACCCTTGGCGGTCGTAACACCACAAAAATTATGGACTGTGGTGTGTGTCTATCTGACGCCAAGAGCAGAGTTGTGAACAGTCGTGTCTCCTTGACAAGTCCGACTCAACTGACGCAAGGCCTTGGAGCAGGCGGTACATGTGGATGTGCCTTCGAGAGAGATAGTGATAGTTTTTTCTCATACAGCTAGTGAAAGAATTTTCATGTTCATGTTATACATTTTCCTGCCATCGAGAGAGATTGCGATAGTTTCCTCATGCAGCTAGTGAAAGAATTTTCATGTTTATGATATACATTTTCCTATTCACTTCATCTTAATTTTTTGTTTCCTTCTTAGTTTCAAATCTTTGCCAAATCATTACTATAATGATGGAAGAAATGTTATTCTGTACTTGATTTCTCCACTACTTAATTGTTCCGCTATATAGATATATATATATCGTAAATGGTATCAAAGTGCTCTTCGAGATTAAAAAAAAAAAAAAAAAACTCTACCACATGGGAGCAACATCTGTTTAAATGAGGTATTAAAATGTAGAAGTAAAAATATTTCTTAAAGCTTGTTTGAAGCTTTCGCTCTCTTCAGGGTGTTTTTGGGAGCGCGCCGTCGGTGTTATATAGCGTGCAGGTCCCGATTTTATTTTTGTGCGTGTGGGTCAATTACATCCATTGCACGTGATACCTGTGGATCTCGGGTTGCTTGCTGTGGCCTGTGCAGGGGGAAATTCGCTGACAAAGATTTCCATTTATTCCTGCAATTATTTATTATTTCTACTTTTGTATTCAAAGTTGCTAAATAGGGTTTAAGTATTAACTATTTTTCCGTGGAACATAAGTTGCATTTTTTTTAATGTTGTTGTACGGTGTTGCATCATATGCTGTACTTTATTTTTTTTGTCTATAAGTATACAATATTATTGTAAAGTCATTTGTTGTTTAGGGGGCACTGTTTTTTGTTTTTTTTAGTGCATTTGCAAGATATCCTTTTATCACCCTTCTTCTTTGCTGTGTTGCTTTTTCATTTTCTTGGATGAATAAATCATGTTTCTGAGTTTGGGCATACATGTGTATGATAGTTTGATGGTGTTTTGTTGAATATTATATAAACAGTTTGTGTTCTTTTGGGAATGATGTTGTCAGTATTTTTAAAGAATTCTTTTCCTAAGTTGGTTTTTACTCTTCCATCATAGGGGGGGTTATACCATATAATCTTCTTCCTTTTCCTGTTTTTCTTGTTTCTGTTCATGTTCTTGTCTGGGCTATATTGTAGTTTGTAATTGTAACCACTTTTTTGCAACGCTTCTTGGTATTCTGCTGTTGCAATATTGAATACTCTTTCGTTGCATGCCAGGTTGGATAGTCTCTTGTTTAGACCGCTGGGGAGTTTTTTAGTATAGATGGTGGGTGGTTCCTTTTGATATTTACGTAGATGGGGTGTGTTTTTTTATATGGTTTGTACACGTGGTCGTTGAAGTCTAATATTATGTCTAGGTAGTTCGCTACCTTTTTGTTTGCTTCTATTGTGATTTTTAAATTGTGGTTTTGGAAAATTTTGCACAGGTCTTTTTTTTTTTTCTCATTTTCAATGATTCTTGGGTTTTTTTGTGTAGCGCAGCGAGGCCGCCATCTCTCTGTATAGACTGATTTGTTTTCCGATTTGTTTCTGGATGTTTGATAGCATGAATAGTCCGACTAGCTCACATGTTTTCGGCGCCATCATACGATCCCATGGTCACATCAAATGTAGAGATTTTGTTCGTTTTTTAATGCAAGTTTCATTTCTACTGTGGAGTAGAGTTTACTTGGTGTGGAAAATGATTTCCATTGCTGACTCTGTTATGTTTGTGTGTTTATTGGCGAATTTCAGCGAATTCCCCCTGAACTGACCACAGCAAAGCAACCCGAGAACCACAGATAGCACGTGCAATGAATGTAATTGATCCACATGCACAAAAGTCAAATCAGGACCCGCACGCTATACAACACCGATAGCGCGCCCCCAAAGACATCTGAAGAGAGCGAAAGCTTAAAACAAACTTGTAGAGATATTTTTACTTCTACATTTTAAAACCTCATTTTAAGAAATATATATATATATATATATATATATATATATATATGTGTGTGTGTGTGTGTGTGTGTATGGAGAGAGAGAGAGAGCGAGAGAGAGAGAGAGAGAGAGAGAGAGAGAGAGAGAGAGAGAGAGAGAGAGAGAGAGAGAGAGAGAGACTGTAAAGCTGATTTTGTTGGTAAGATGTATTCTTCATTTTGCTTTTTTGTTTGTTTCCTGACATTGTATTTTCACAACAGTACATAAAAAAGCTCCCCCTTTTTTGTTTTCGCCAGTAACAGATAGTACAGGCAGTCAGACGATAACATGAATCGCCATTCGCGAGCGGATAATGACCTGAAATCCTCTGAATCCTTGTGAAAGCACACCATTAGACTCTTGTCGGCGACAGTGTTGCCAACAGTGATGCAGCGGGCTTAACATCAGTGTTAAAGGACAGTGTTACTGTAGAGTGACCATCAAAAAACCAGTCCAGCACCTTTAGTCACCTTCCTTCCCTCCTCTCACCACACCATTAAGCTGGTCAGTCGGACGACAGTAACAATATGGGAAGCTCTTCTGATGCCAATGGATGGGTTCCATCTTTCGCCCACCGTTTCTCTAATAAAAGTTCTTTTGTTTCCTCAAGTTTGGTTACAGTTTGCCCTATTCCCTAGCATATTTACACAGAGCACACACACACACACACACACACACACACACACACACACACACACACACACACACACACTATATTGAGGCAGAGAGAGAGAGAGAGAGGAGAGAGAGAGAGAGAGAGAGAGAGAGAGAGAATAAAAATGACCAGAGTTTATGACTACTCAGAGGGCACTAACTGACGACCCCGAAACTAAGTATATAGATGCAATAACCACCCTATTGAAATGGAAGAAATAAAAAGTATGTTATAATAACATAGCAACTAAGCGCGCGGACAAAAACTACAGTGGCTGTGGGTGGAGAAAAAGAATGCTGCACTGCAGTATGAACAGAGATACGGTAAATGGCAGAGGTGTATTAAAAACTACATAGAGTAAGTAAGTCTACCTAAAATTGTAGTTGATCTGGCTCAATGTTATCATTACAACAGGACCGTAAACAGTCATCAGGTTTCAACAAAAAGTACAAAAACTACTTTTATGCTCCTGGTGCTGCTGTTGCTGCTTCTGTGGCTGCTGCTACTACTATCACACTCCTGCTGCTGCGGCTGCTGCTGCTGCTTGCTGCTACTACTACTACTACTACTACTACTACTACTACTCTGCTGCAGCTGCAGCCGTTTGCTGCTGTTGCTGCTGCTGCTACCGCTGCTGCACGTGCTGCTGATGTTGCTGTTGCTGCTACTGCTATCCCTGCTGGTGTCGCTGCTGCTGCGCTGCTGCTGTTGCTGCTGCTGCTCATATAAAATGGATACTATATGAAC
>JADBJO010024683.1:22500-24825 GCA_016801955.1 Conus betulinus
TTTCTTAAACAGATATTCTTGTTAGACAACAGCACCTATTAATCCAACCCAAAGCAGCGACTGGTAACAGCAGCACCAAAACCTGACAGAACATTCCCAATAGCAACCTCATTAATATATATATTGCCATTTATAACATGGATGATGTCGAAGAAGACTAACAAAAACGACGGCAACCACAGAAACGTTCACGCCTTATCTAACTGCAAGCAGTAGTGCTTCGATAAGTCTGTACTTCGGACATAACGAAAGGGAATGATTAAAGAAGTGAGACTGTTACAGTACAGAGTCCATTGATCTCGTGGCAAACGAGACATTTTTATAACTTTTTTTCCCCCGATCTTCTTCAAAATATATTTGACGATACTGTGAGACTGTGAATCCATCACGAGCCCATAAAAGCTGATTCAGTGCAGTGCTGTTATCGATTGAGATATTTATCACCCTAACAGGCCAGTGATCCTTTCTGAAATAGCTTAGATGCCTTCCAATGACTTTTTTTTTCCCTCAACGAGAGACAGGCTCGAGTAATCACTGTTAAATGTAGTTTAGGTAGCCCCTTTCCGTCCGCCTGTATCACTCACTGAACGTGTGTCGAAGTGTGTGTGTGTGTGTGTGTGTGTGTGTGTGTGTGTGTGTGTGTGTGTGTGTGTGTGTGTGTGTGTGTGTGCGCGCGCGCGCGTTTACACACACACACACACACACACACACACACACACACATACACGTACACACACACACACACACACACACACACACACACACACACACACACACACAAACACACGCGCGCGCACACACACACACACATACACACACACACACACACACACACACACACACACACACACACACACACACGCGTCAACCAGGCATGCCATTTTCCACTTGAAAGAAACGTATTTGTTTCCCACCCCCCTCCCCTCACTCTTTCTCTCCTCCCTTCCAGACGTATTTATATATAAAAAACAATACTCATAAATCACATTCCGGTAGCAACTAACAACAGCAGCAATATAACCAGGCAATACTTTCCAACCAAAACCTCACTGAGACGCTATTGATATTTCTAATAAGGATGATGACTAGGAAGACTGACAAAAAAAAGACGTTAACCGCACACACACACACACACACACACACACACACACACACACACACACACACACACAACATACACACGAACGCACGCACGCACACACGCACGCACGGACGCACGCACGCACGAACACACACACACACACACACACACACACACACACACACACACACACACACACAGAGTTCACGTCTTACCTAACTGCAAGCTATAATACTTTGCTTTGTCTGTGGTCTGTGGTATGGGCAGAACGGAAGGGAATGATATACGAAAGGATGCCTTTACGGTAAACAGTGCGTTGTTCTCGAGATGAATATGACATTTTCATAACTTTGATCTTCTTCAAAATATATATGGCGACACTGTGGTATTGTAAATCTATTGGTAACGAAGTTGATCTTTTCTTTTTCTTTTTTTTTTTTAACATAGAGACCACAAATGATGATATTGAAAACGGTAAGTAACTAAATGAACAGATGGCGAAATAGATATACGAACAAATGAATGAACATGTAAATAAATAGCGAAATAAATATATAAATAATGTAAAAATAAATAAATGATTAATCAGAACGTGATCATTCAAACCAGTAGCATCTTCAAAGACTTACAGAGTGTTCTGTAGAACGAGAACGATCTGCTCGAGGGCAAATTCACTTGAGCGGCACAGACGGTTGTGACAATCTCTCTCTCTCTCTCTCTCTCTCTCTCTCTCTCTCTCTCTCTCTCTCTCTCTCTCTCTCTCTCTCTCTCACACACACACACACACACACACACACACACACACACACACAGATCTATCTATCTATCTATCTGTGTATCTGTCTATCTACGTATATATCTCTCTATCTTGAGAGAGAGAGAGAGAGAGCGAGAGAGAGAGAGAGAGAGAGAGAGAGAGAGAGAGAGAGATTATGAAGCTAATGGTGCTCTTTTATTTTTCTCTCTGTGTCTTGTGTCTACTTGTTTCAGCAAGACTACTACTTCCCTGCATAAGCCTTGGACAATGCGGACACAATTCTTTCAGGCACGACATGACATGGTGTTCTATTTTAAACAACAGGATATTTATGGACCCTCATTCTTCTCCCCAGCAACAGATGGTATTGGCGGTCAGACGGTAAAATGAATCGCCTCTCGCGAGTAGATAATGACCTGATATCCACGGAATCCCTGCACAAAGCACACCATTAGACTCTTGCCGGCAAGAGTGTCGACATCAGTGG
>JADBJO010024684.1:0-10000 GCA_016801955.1 Conus betulinus
ACAAAAGATAGAGCCCTGGCGGTGGGTGTAACTCGCACGCGAACTGCCTGTGTTGGTGTGGACACCTGCTGATACGACAACACTGAAAGCTTAACGATGTGTACGTTGGACTTTCGCTTTCACACCGTTTGGCCAAGTTAAACTGTTTGTTTGGGGGGGGCAGATGCATTAAGAGGTTGAGTGTTGTTAAAATGTGAGCGATTGTATTTATGGAGGAAAAAAAAAAGAGGGGTGTTATTTTTTTTTAAATTTTATATAAATATGGGAAATTTTAATTACAATACCCAACATTTGCTAGAGTTAGGAATACCGGTTCAGCAGGGAGAAAAAAAGAGAGAGGAGCGGAAAAGTGTGCGGGGCATGAAAATAAAAAAAAGTAACAAGACAGACATACAACCGCAGTCTCCGTAAAGGGTCATGCAGTCACCCACAAACGATCGTACGCGCGAAAAAAACAAAACAGAAACACACACGGAAAAAGAACACTCAAAGGGCCAACAAAGAACCAACAAACAACAAACAGACAACAAGTCAAGGCACAATACAATTTCAGCTACATCTTTGTAACCTCCGTAATTTCCTTTCTATTTAACTAAGTGGGGCAATCATATTGGCGAGGACAGCCATGATACAACTCCTACAATAAAACATACACAATCAAGGGTCCCCACAACACAAAACTGTTCAAGGGTGTAGGGCTCCTTGTGTTAATACATAGGACAACCGTCCCGGATGCCGAATCTTCACCATATTGAGTTCGACTTTAGGATCACTTCATCTCAAAACATCCTAAAACTTGCCTGAGGCTAAATGCTAAACCTTCCTTGGATTGTTTCAGAATTCCATTTATCCGTGCATAGTCGTATCATATCTGACTTTATTTACCTCCCAAGTCTTGACATAATTTTCTTAATAGCACTTAAACGGGACTTACTGTGTTATCTTGAATCTCATCCTGTTTCTTAATATGAGAAGACCGAAACATGAGTTTTGTTGCTCAGAAAGGTAATTTTTATCTTCTTCTTCTTCTTCTTTTTTTTTAAAATCGTTTTATTTTTATCATTGATAGATACACATGACACGATATCACTAGTTACCCTTATCAGTAGTTCTAAGAACAAAGTGTGGTTTATGACGGTCCATTTGTTTCAAACATCAAGCGATTTCCATTTCCAGATATGATTTGGAGTAAATGTTCCATTTGATATCGTTAAATTTATATTCTTTAAGAATGTTTGTCACTGATTTCTTGATTAATTGGTTGCAGGGTCTGCATTATATCTTTAGAATTTCCCATTAGAGATTATACTGCCGAGTAATATTCCTCTGTGTAGTGTTCCGTCTTACACTGCCAAGAGAAATCAGTTCGATGTTAAATGAGCAACCATGTGACAACGTGCACATTTTTTCTCATCAGAATTAGATTGTAACTCTATCCAAAAGAGAACGAGCAAAGCACAATTTAATATAGATTAGTGTTGGATGTGACTTTTTCTTGGTTACAAAAGTTGCCAAAGGGTGGTCACTGTATATATTCCATCGTCTTTAAAACGGTATAATGGTCACAAATAAAGGTTGCTGGTACCGCTATCATATTTTAAGACCACTTTAGTTTTATATTTTCCGATATGGTCTCTACTTTGAAATTTAAACTTTTCCAGTCAACTGGTATACCGCCAAGTTTTTATCTCCCAATGCACAAGAAGTTTTAAGTTTTAGGAAAATTCTATGTTGTCTTAGTAAGGTATCATAGTAGCCTTTTGGTTCCATTGGATACACAAGATTATCGTAAGTTTTCCTTTGTACAGGGGAATCGCCTACAGTATCGTTAAGTGACAATTTTCTTATTTTATTTTATGACTGTTTTATTTTTGTAAACAACTCATTTAGTAACTAAAGAAATCTCCTTTGCTACTTGGGACTTGTGTGAGAAAGCCTGGAGCGGTTTAAAATTTTCCAGTTTGTTCGTACCAGATCTTTGACGAATACACGCTCTCCTCTGTGGCCCGAGTCGTTGTACGGGAAAATACATTTTTCATTCGGCAATATTTAAGATTATATCATTAAAAAGACTTGATGCAGCTAGACGAGCTATATTCGTCCTTAAGTTCAATTTGGCTACAAAAGTTTTATAGTACCTGAGTAAACTGTTAAAAATTGACAATGTTCGGAGTTCACAACGTTGTGGTAACATGTTAACTGTTGTAAATCAAAGTTGAATTGCTGGACATAACAGTCCTGTGTTATATGAAACTCCCTTTGTGAGGTTGAACTATGAGCTTGTCTCAGCCGAAAAGCTAATTTCAATGCCTCTATGTAAAAAGGTAGTGATCCATTGTAATACCAATGGCCTGAAAAGAAAGGGGGAAAATCCTTCCTATCGTGCTATGTGTACAGGAGTCAAAGGTTTCTCTGGATTTTAGGTCCGGTTTTTTGTCATCCCATACAAAGTTAAACCACATTTTGTCATAGAATTTGTTTGATCTGATGATCTGGATGATTTATGAGCAATACCAAAGGATAGATGAGTAATTTGATAAAAACTAAATATTATGGAGTATACGCCGCAACACTCTACTAGGTGGCGTACAGGTACCCCTTTGCAAACCAACAATAGGTTTTGAACAGGAATTGGTTTATATACCTCTAATGGACTTGCTTTCATAGTTATGTTTTGTGACAACTGGAGATCTGATATCGTTGTAAACCGAGCCCTAATATGTTTAACTAAGAAGATTTCCATCCATACTTTATTCCAACCCTCGATATATATTCGAGAGTTTTTCTTAGCTACCGTAACCATGGGAAAGAACGTTGATGTTTTTGCATAAGTTCAAGTTTCATATCCTAGATAATAAGATATCAACAAACTCAACTTCCCTTTGGAACATGCTTTTCATAAGAGTGGTTCTTAGTCACCAGCTTCCCAATTAAAAGATGGTATCATCTGGGCAACCTGCACAGTCGTAAATTCTGTGTAAACAGCCACTTTAATGACCTTTTAATAATACTACTCTTCACTCATTCTTTTACAGCGAATAATTACACACATAAATAAATAAATGGGTGATATTGGGATGCGCCTTGCCGTGCAACCAATCTTTCTATGTTGAAGATTAAAAGCGATATTATCCCATTTAACTAACACATAAGCTTACATGTCATTGTAAAACGACAGAGGTACCCATAAAAATTGCGTATTTCATCTCCAAAACCAGAATCTTTTTAGTGGTATCCCTATTCATAAAATCCATTTATGCACCAGCTACTTGAGTCGATGCTTTTCTTCCCCCCTCGAAGTCAATAAGACGACTATAAAAACACCGGTCAAAATCGTGTAATTTCCCTCAGCAGGTAATGAATAATGGTACATAATAGTTCTAAAGTTGCTGTCACCCTATGTTATCTTCCCAGAAAACAATCCTTTAATGATGTCTTCGTTTTATGGGAGTTTAGGCACAGAGTTGCTTGAATTCGACTGGCTATAGGACGCCTCGATTCCGATTTTATAAATACACAACTTTTAGGAGAGTTTATTGGTCTCAGCCAGTTGGCTTAAATGTATTCTTTGGGTTATATCGTCCCTTCGGTAACAAATTTAATGATATCCTGTCTTCGTGTGGTAAACGGAAACTTATCGCGCTCTAAAAACGAACCTATCATGGTTAAGGAACCGGGGAAGACTACACGGTAAGGGGGGAGGAATTGCCTAACTGTATTCTCAGAAGCATTTGAGAAAAATTAACTGTCCACCTCCCATCTGTACCTGGACCATAATTTGTCATTTTTGCATTAATTTTAAGAGCTTTTGACGCTTGCTTTCTAATGTTATGGGTCCCTTCTACAAACTATCAGGATTCTGTTTTTTTGATAACCTAGGCAAATTATGAACGTAATCTTCCCTACGAGACTCCATCTTCTGTGTTTTTCTGTCCTTGTATAGGTGGTTTGAGTAAAAAATTTCTCGTTTCTGTAAGTAGATCATCTGTTTCAGATAGTATTTTCCTTCCCCCTCGTTTTGTCACAAAGTTACGTCATTTGTAATAATAAAATGCCCCCCCTCTTTCCAAAAATTTGAAACTAGGGAAGGAGTGAAGAGCTTTTCCAAAGACCATCGAAAGAATATTCGTTGGTTTTTTTTTCACCATGTTGACGGCCCATCTTAGCCTTTTGTATCGAAGGAATTGAGACCGTCTATCTTCTTTTTTTCCTTCTAAATTTCACTCACACTCTCCTATTTTTTCTCTTGTATACCTTATAAATCAGAATTCGTTTAAGGTGAGAGTTGTTTTTCTAGTTCTACCAATGTTTTTTTCTAAATTTTGTTCTGTACTCATCCACCTTTTTCTTTTTCTCTTATATACTAATACGATATGGTCTGTAGGCTCTTATCTCCATAAGTAGTACATCGAGGAACAGCTGATCCAGAGATAGTAAATTGAATTTGGTCACTAGGAATTTGCTCTATGTTATGGTGAGCGATCGTATGGTAAAGCTGCGTACTGCTCTTTAGTTTTCTTGATAGTTTCTTTAACAAGTTCAATATAAGAAGTATTTTTTCAGTAAATGATGAATTAAATTTCCAAAGACTTCTCTGTCTTACTTCTGCTTTATATTTCAGACTGATACAAACAAGAGAGTGATCACTTCTGTGTCCATATAAAATGTCAGCTTCCTTAACATATGTGATCAGCGAATCGGACACAAGGAAAAAATCTAAACGGCTTTGGTTGGAGGGGATTGAGTCTTCTCCATGTGGTATCTGTGAGCTTTC
The DNA here is from genome assembly GCA_016801955.1 of Conus betulinus. NCBI lineage: Eukaryota > Metazoa > Mollusca > Gastropoda > Neogastropoda > Conidae > Conus > Conus betulinus. Next base: position 4,775 of record JADBJO010024684.1, read on the forward strand.
AGGGTGAGTTCTCTCCAAATATCAACAAGTTCCAAAGTTTTAACATCATATCAATTACCTTATCCTGAGACTTAGGATTGTTGATATTTTTATAATTGGGGTAGTCAAGGTTTGGGATAAAACCAAGGTTCCAATCTCGGCTACGATTAGGTGTTAGGGATCCCGAAATTTTCTATTCTTTTGTGTAATTCTGACATAGAAAGATGGTTGGTCCCTATTTGGTCCATAAATGTTAACCAATAAATATATTTTTTTCCATAGTGTTTTTAGCACTAATATTATATAATTTCCTTTTTTTTTCATCTTTTACTGTCTTTTTTTATCTTTAAAATTCAAAGTTGTTATTTAACAGAATAGCTACTCCTCTAGATTTACTACTATTCGATGCGAATATGCATTCATACCCCATTCTGCTCTAACTTGACGATATATTTTTTTTGTTTTTGACTGAAGTGAGTGTCCCTGTAGTAAGTAGATATAGAATGATTTTTTTCTTGACGACGAAGAAACTGAAATCCTCTCTTCTTTTCTGAAGATTTCCACGCCCCTGCCGGGCAGTTTACGTGATGATATCGTTATATTAGTCATTTGTCTTACCTCTTTCTCTTTATTCAAGAGCACTTTGGCAATGTTTCATTGCTACATACTTTCAACCTTCGTTTTGTTCTTTCAATTGTCTGGGTAGAATAAAAGATGATCGAAAACCACTACCACAAAAAGGAAAACAATCTCCAAAAAATTCACGTCTGTTTAACATACTAGACGTGTTTACCCTAATATCGCACATGACAAACAAACAAGTAAAAATATCCAAAAACAGTTCTGAAAAAATACATTCCTCTGACCATCGTATGCGAACAGGGTGCATGTTCGAAAGAGTAGAAAAGGCAAACATTATCTGAATTCGAATTTACCGAAGAGAAAAAAAAAAAAAAAAAAAAAAAAAAAATCTGACAGACACATCAACAAAAATCACAATTTATAACAAAAAATCCAAACGGTGTGCAAGATTCACATTTTCTTTCCCTCCCCCCCCCCCCACCCCCCCTTTTTTTTTTTGTTTGTTTTTTGGTTTTTTACTACATATCACCGATAGCCATCATTGGTTTTTTCTCCCCTTCCCTTTTTCTTTTTTATGAGAGAATGATGAAAACTGAAAGGACAACAACAGCTTCGTAGTTTGAGATGACTACTGAGTGCCATGAGGTGTGTCTGTAAGCAACATTACAAGCGCCTCGGAGTTCCCGTGTATGCAGCAGGTCTCAAATGTGTGTGCTTCTGCACCTGCTCTATGTGTGTGCTCGCGCATGCGCGCGCACGCTCGGGCGCGAGAGCAACGCGCGCGCACACGCACTCGAAGCAGCGCGCGCACACGCACTCGAAAGCGCGCGCGCCGCACAATCGACTTGCGCGCACGCGTCACGCACCGCCGCACGTCACGAAACGCACACACCGCGCGCACACCACGCACGCGCGCACACCCCTCTCGAACCCGCACGCGGTCGATGACTATATAGTAAATATATTCATCTGGTGTGTCTGTTCGCGAGAGAGAGAGAGAGAGGAGGAGAGACGGGATGAGGGGAGGGGTGGGGTGGGGGGGGCATGCGCGCATTTTTGAACTAGCGCTCGAGTGACTCGATGCGGGCGTTCATGATCCTACGTGTACGGAGAGCGCGGGGGGAGGGGGGGGGGGAGGGTGGGGGGGGGGGAACTACGTGCGTGCGCGAACGCTCCCATCCAGGCACATGCTTCAAGTGAACTCATCTCTGTTTACGCTCAGTGGACCCTGTGGTTTCAAACCTGAAACTTAAGAAACGTTAAATAAATAAATAAATCAAATAATAAATATAAATCGACCCCTAAAAAAAAAAAAAAAAAAAAAAAAAACGAGAGCAGTTTCAGGACCGGAGTTATCACCTCCAAGGGCCATTCCCAATAGAATTAAGCACCCAATGCATTTTGGGCCACTCTCACAGACCATTCCGCACACAAATAGGTACATGATATACACTTTGCAATGACGACAGCAAACATTTTTGTGTGGTCCTATCATTGGCCTGAATAATTATCATGTCATTTCCAACTGTACCCAAAAAGAAAAACAAACAAAATGAATAAGAGTGACATAAAGTTGGAGAGGGCGGGGTCGTTAGTCGAAAGCACAGCGGGGGGAAAGTCGGCGACGAGGGGACTCTCCACCTCACCCTTCAGAACACCATGCCATTTCCCCATCCCCCATTCCACCCCCCCCCTCACTTTTACGACCCAGCGCCCCTCCTCCCCCTCTCACATCACACACATCATAGACTCACCTTTCATGCAAATTTTATGCTGCACATCACAAAAATAATATAAGTGAACTTTACAATTGAAACAAGACAGCTATTTCTTCAACTCTCGGGAAGCTTAATAGACGACAAATAGAATGAAAAAAAACCAAAAAACAAAAATCATATCATGAGCGAGTACAGTAGTTTCGAGCGAAGACAGTGGATCGTTGACATCGATTCAGTAACCTCCAACCGTATTATGCATCGCCAATTCAATTATGCATTTCCAATTAACTGAGAATGTTTGTCATGACAGCCCGTTAATCTTGTAGGAGCAAGACCATGTATCACGCGATTCTGTTAAACTATAAACATACAACCATAGTAATGATAAGAGTGGGTTCCCCACCCCCCACCCGCCAGCCTGGGCTCGAGCCTCCATCCGCCCACTTGCTGTTAACCACCACCGCCCGCAACTGCTTAGCATGGGTACCAGTGGCACTTTATTGGTCACCCCCACCCCCCCTTGCCCGTCTTTGTCCCCGTCGCGAGCCGAGGCTTTTCCCATTTCCCGACACACCACCCCCACCCCCCCACCACACCCACCACACACACAGGGGAACACACACACAACACAGCCCCCTCTCCTTCCCATGGTTCCCTCATGTGTCCCCCCTCACCCCCTATCACCTAGAAGGGGATGCTACATAAAACGCGGATCTGTTTCTCTACCTTCCAACCATCAAAAGCCAACACAACCACCAAATACAAAAAGGCTCTCTTACTGCTTAGATCACGAAAGCCTTCGTGGCCCAAACACCATTGTACCAGTAGCATAACTACAAGATAACAGCTATAACACGTAGACCTTGAACAGCCTACCCGTCAAGCTGAGAAAATGCGAACCGACCATTCAAACCAGAGTACAACCCACCAACAAATCTCCAACAACCATAGTGTACAACCATGATAAGAGAGGAGGAAACAAGCAGCACCAAGCGGCAAAAAAAGAGAAAAAAAAAAAAAAAAAAAAGAAAAAAAAGAGGTGAAAGCAGGAATAATAAGGACCGTAATCATCGCTTCCCTGAAATTGTGTCAGCGGTCATTAATACATTTTTGACAAACGATTCTCCTCAACACTTTCAGTTTGCACACTCTATTCAGGAGGCTGACCGATTAGTTGAGTTGTGAGTCAGGGGATATGCGGTTTACGTTGAAGAGCCCGCGAGGGTGCCCAGGATGGTGGGGGCGGGGAGTGGTTCTGAGGACTTTTTCCACAGAACAGGGGGTGGTATTTAATTGCGTCGATGGTCCTCACCCACAGTATACATCCGAGAGGATTATGTTAGCATGGCGACTGTCGGCGAGCAACACGACCACGGGAATACTCCTCGAGAAAAAAAACTTAGCGATGAAAGGTTAGGGGGATTGTTGTTCTTACGTAGGGGTTCCCCGGGCTTGACGGAACACGGTGGGCCAATCAATGTCTTATGTTTTACCGCAACTCCACCTCTCGTGAGAATGTTCACACAGGTTGCAACACAAGTTGGTCGTAGGGCGGTTGTTCGTTCCCCGACTGGGCTTCTGCCGGGCACCAGGTAGAACGTGCGAAGCGTTCGTCGCGTTGTAGGGACACTGTTCCTTTCTGGGCGCTTGATCCGGGGATGCTGTGTCCAGGTTAGGTTGTCGTTGGTCGAGTGTCTCTTCTTGTAGGTCTCGGCGGAGGTGTCGAACGTGTGTAGATGAGCTTCTGGCTTCGGGGTAGGTCATCCTCAAATATGTCACTTTATAACTTGTCATCTATATCATGCTGTGGCTATCCTGGTCATTTCTTCTCTCACCGTTTTTTTAATATTTCCTTTGGTGGAACTTTAACGACGGAGTCCGTTTTAATTTTTTCAAGGCGTTTCTTGACCGAGCCAGTCTCTCCTCTTCACTGCGTCACTCGCTGTTCCTGTTTCTTTCTGTCTGTTTTTCCTTGTCTTTCTCTGTTATGAGTGGACTAGACCAGGTTAGTGCGCCCATTGCAGACGATGTTGACGATGGCTTCTTTTTGTTTGAGCTGTCTCCAAAAGTGACCATGTAGGATGTGTAGGGGATTACTGGTGATCTTGTCTGTTAATGACCTTCTCAACAAACTCCATACTGTATAGGTTTCCTATGTCCCTCACACAACAAACAACACCACACATTTGTACTTCCCTGTTGACAACACTTACATGCACATAGGCCGACTTACTACCAGTCCTTCACGAAAAACCAAATCTCAAATGTCAACGACACATATTACAAATCGACACGCAAACTGCTGTCGAAAAACCACGCGATACAAACTGTTAGCCATAAAAGAATTGCTTTCCGTGTTTCGCCATTGCAAAGGACCATTTCCACGGACCGCGATAAATCTGAATTACACGGCTTAATTTAGAGACTCGCGGTTGAGAGGGAAGAGAAGGGGGAGAGGAGAGACGACGCGGGAAGAAAACGACGTCCTCTCGTGGGGTCGGTGAGACGATGGCCAGAGTCGGGGTAGGACTTATTAGGTGACAGCTATGATGTGAGCAGATTTGGACACAAGGATGAGAGTTTACTTGTCTGCAGATTTTCGTTTTCGGTAGGTGTAACAGTATAGCGTCATCATTTGATGTTTGTTGTTGCTGTTAGTGAAGTCAGGCCCCCCTGTCCTCAGCCCGATCGTCCAATAAGGCTTAGTTTCTCGTTACAGACCAAATTTGAAGCTGGAAAGGGCGACCACCGTCAAATCTACCACATAGTCCAAACACCTCCTTTTACTTTGACCATAAAATTTCCTACAAACCCCGGACGGAGCAAGCTAGCACGTGACTCCTGGGGGATAAGGGTCTTCAATCTGAGCGATTGTCGCAGGGTGCGCATTGAGGGATTGTCTTCGTGAGTGGAGTGTCGTCTGCTACCTGGCCGTGTTGCGTAGCCT